>JBBYHM010376577.1:0-16885 GCA_038381775.1 Adansonia rubrostipa
TATGAAGGTGCTAATATGAAAGGACCAGTTGACTCAGTTTTGACCCTAGGTTTGGCTGAACGAGCAAAAAAAAAAAATCGAGGAATGCATGCTTGATTTGGGAAAATTACCAAAATAACTTTCTTAGATTTGGCAAAAGGACAATAATATCCTTAGAAAAATGGCCTTGACCGAATCAATGCACTCCTTAATTAAGTGCGGCCAAGGCCTAAATGCCCCTAAAGTCTTTCTTTTCTTTCTTCTCTATCTTTTAACAGAAATATTGGAAAAACAAAATGGACAAATCTAGACACAAAACCATAAGCCAACTTTGAAATTTTCTTAACAATAGCAGGAACCTAACATTAACACGAAATGAGCATTTAAATAAACATGACAATGACATGTACAATATTTAAACATGATGATAATAATACAACAAATATATATATATATATATATATATATAAACATTTATGGCAATATCAACAACAATGTTCAAATATGATATTAAGAACATAAAATGTAAATAAACATGATAAAGCAAAATGATAACAAGAACAACATATTAGCTCAAAAGTAACATAATGAAAGTAAATGTAATAAAAATGGAAGTAAAATGAAAATAAATAGTAACAATAATAATAATAACAGAAGCATAAATTAAATGAATAAAATAATAAGAAGAAAATATAAAGTAAATGTAAACAATTAAACATGATGCACATGGATTGAAAAATATTATTTATTTTCTTTAAAAAACTTTTTTATAATTACTTTAAATGAATCGCTAATTTTTTAACTCTAAACAAATTTTTATTTTTACTTTTATTTTTATTTTAACACACTTCATAAAATTAATAAAATGTATGAAATTTAAATTATAAAATTTTTACCAACAATGATTAAGAAGTCAAAATCGAGAGCAATGCCTCGACCTAAACCTCTGGCAATGCATCCACTTCATTCTTTTATTATTACTATTATTAGTTCTCATATTTGTTTTTCTTTTATTCACCATAATTTAGAGATTCATTTTCGTGAGATTTTCGATCTAATTCAATCAATTTAATTGTCCGATCTAATTGAATGGTTAAAGTTTTGTTTTAAATATTAAATAAGTGTTGAATATAGTAAATATTTTACAAAAATTATACGTGATTTCGCATCAATCCACTCTGAATGGCTGGGCTTTTTAGTGGGACTCTTGGTGGAGGTGAGCAATTTTAGCAAATACTTATTCTGCAGTGCCCTCTCCTTATAAAATTACTATTTTATCTTTTAAACCATTTTTTCTAAATTATAATCTAAATTCAGTTGTCAAACTTGTGAATTGGTGCAAAGAACAAAAAATATGTATATACAAATATTTTTTTACTTTTTAGTATGTATATATATATATACACTAAAAATCATAGATATACTAAAGAATTATATAGATTTAAATTACATTCATAAGTAAATTATAATATATTTTTGATTATATTGAATAAAAATAATCAGTAAAAAAAGATGGTAGTGCAGCATGAAGGGTTATGGGTGTGATGGATATCCATGAAAGTTTGATGTTTTTGACATCCATGTAAGAGTGGGCAGACAGGGATAAGACAATCCCCACATCTTTCATATTCTATTATCATCCCTAATTTAAATCTCACTATTTAGAAAAATAAAATTTAAAATTTAAAATAATAAAAAATTTTTAAAGTAATTCAACATCAAATGGATTCGATTTAATGGATTCAATAAAATGTTTAATGGGTTTTTCATTGATTTAATTTTTTTTCTTGATTTGTTTACATAAATAGACTTAACAAATATCTATATCTCATTAAGTAATTCAATCGATCAGTTAGATTTAATTTTTTATTCAGTACCTTATACTTTTAAAAATTATTGAAAAGAAATCATATTTTGATCGATGTAAAGACATTTAATTCAATTTAAAGTTTTTAAAATAAATTAAACTATTTTTAATTGAGAATCATCTTAAAAATTAAATTCGAAATTGAGCATCTACCTTTAAAGAACATTGTACTAGCTGTAATAGTTATAAAAGGGCATATTTACAAGTTGGAAATATTGCATGTTGCACATGGCTATAACTCTACTTTGATAATTTTGAACACAAAATAATTATATAATATAAATATTATAAAAAAAATTAAAACATGATATAAAATGTGATATGATGCAAACATTAATATAAATATGATATAAATATACAAATATATTAAAATATATATAACGTTTTTGGTCTTTATTTATATATTCTCATCCCTTTTATGATCTGAGATTTATCATGCTCAGAAATCTGTGATTATTTCTCCCCATGAGTGTGCTTATACGAACTCGAACCATAGTTCTCCTACATAGATATAAGTATGTTTTATCACTCATGCCAGTCATTTGTGAAAATTACGTATAGCATTAATTATTAACATATCAAAACTTATATAAGTATTAATATTTTAAATAAAATTATAATAATATATAAAAATACATAAGTATAATATAAATATATCGAATCAATAGACTTAGCGATCACCACCGTTTGATCTAATCTTTTCTTTAAGAACGATACGTGCAGGATGAATTGAAAAACCTAGCAATCTTTTGAGCCTTTTAGCTTACGATTTTGGGCTCTAGGCTTCGATTAATTGCAATAAGCGTAAGGTTTTTCTAGACGCTACCGTCACGCTCTTGATTAGCTTAACGAATATAACCTATGGAATATTAACCTAATTTGCCTCATGTTACCGACATGAGTATTTGATTGGGTTATTTTTATTTTTATTATTGTAAATTTAAATCGACATTCAACCTTTTTATATCATTTAGTTTTGTCGTCTTGGATTGTTCTAATTCCTTCGATACTTGTTAAGCAAAGGTCATATTCTTCATTTTTTTATCGAGATATATTTTTTAGATATAAATTATGAAGATAATTTGTGTATTACTCTATAGTGAATAATATTTTAGAATGAGCATAGTTTGATAATTTTTGTATTAATACTATGCTATCTGTGAGAACTCATTTTAAATCCATACTAATCCTATGCGAAAGTGTAGTCTACACCCTTAGCAAGGGCTAAAGGGACAATGATCCCATATTAATTAGTCAAAAAATTAGACTGTAGCTTATAAGAGCAATGGCCAAACTTTCCCTGTGAGGCAATTTTTTTAAAAGATAAAATTGTAAGAACAATATATGCATTATTCTAAAATTGATAATATTTCATGCAATTTGATAATTTTTACATCAACAATCTTTTTATTTTTTCACAGTGATAACTCCTTTATTTAAATAATAGAGTTTGTTTTTATATACTACGATTTTTTTAATTTCAAATAAGATTAAAAAATTATTAAATTTTATTTATTTTTAAAATTAATTTTTAATTATATTCTAAAAAAATGTGTGCCACTATTAATTTCTTTACTTCAAGTAAATTAATTATATTTACAATTTGAAATTTTTTTAAAAATTTATTCATTTATATCATTTAAAAACTTGATACATTTTTATCTTTAGATTTGATAATTTAAATACGTTTAATGCAATTAATCTGCCACATTCACTATATATATATAGTGTTTTTCTTTTTTCTTTTTTTTTGCTTTTCAATCTATGGTATTTGCATTTAAAATTTTAACAAATTTAATAGTTTATATTATATTTGTGTTTACATATTTAATACAAAAAATATATAATATGACATGGTTACATGTGATATCAAATCTCTTATATCAATATGATTTTATATTTTCATCTCATTTTTATTGGCGCTAAAACGGAAATTAATAATGAAAATAGTTATTTTTATAACACTACATATATCATAATATAATATTAAAAAAATTATAGCACAACATAATGCTACTCAAACGAGAGCGTCAGGTCAAACGATGATTAAAACTA
This sequence comes from Adansonia rubrostipa, assembly GCA_038381775.1. NCBI lineage: Eukaryota > Viridiplantae > Streptophyta > Magnoliopsida > Malvales > Malvaceae > Adansonia > Adansonia rubrostipa. Next base: position 3,902 of record JBBYHM010376577.1, read on the forward strand.
AATTAAAAAGCTGATTAGGAAAGCAAAACGACCCAATTAAAAAGCAACACGTGTAGTCACATGCTTTCCATGATGTACGCGCATTACATCCATGCATCCCATAACATGTAGGATGATTAAAAAAGGTGGGGGTAAAGCTGAAGAGGATCAAAGATCAGAACAAGATTTATTTGGTAGCTTGCCATTCTGCCACGTGTCCAAAACCATATGAATATATCTATAGCTATTCCCTGATTGGCTAGTTATGACTTGTATGGCGAGGAAGGAAGAGAAATGAAATCTTCAACCTAATATTTTTAAGTTCCTTTCGGCTTGTCCATAGGCATATGAGGTATTTGTAAAAAAGTTTAAAGTTTGTTGGTCATTGCATCATTAAATTAAGTTTTTTTTTTTATTTTCTTCGTCTTCTTCCCCTCCATATTCATTTCTATAACCTCTTTACATTTTTTCTTATCTCTCTCTACAATCAAACAAAACCCACCTGCCCTAAACTCACTTCAATCAATTGTCGCGCTATTCATTGGTATTCGTTGTCAAGCACTGCTGACACTAAATCTAGTTCGACCAATCGCAGCATCATTGGTCGGAGTCAATCGTCAGCCGTCAACTCATTGTTGAAGGAAAACCACCAAATATCACCATGTACCCATCTCCTTCCTCTCTTTATGCTTTTTAACTCAGTTTTCACAAAATCTAACCCAAATATCTTAAATCTAATTTTGAAACTCAAACCTTCCACCCTAAGCCCAGCCATCGTCCACTGCCTATTGATCGTTTAGTTGCCTAGAAAACAACCCAAAATTTATACCTTTATTATATATTTTTGCATTTTTATAGTTTTGTTTTTTTTATTCTAATTTACGTTAGATGGTCTAGGAGTAGTGCATTTTTTTTAATTTTTAGTTTTCATTTATTGGTTACTTTAGAATATTTGGATAGAAATATTAATTGTTTCCACTAAGTTGTTCTTAACAGGTTTTTGTTATCGAAATTTAGGCATGATGTGGATAGCCTAATCCAATAGAGTTGAGGGAACTCACTGTCAGTATTTCCCATCCATCTTCATCGTATTTCCACAAATTTTGACAATTTGAGAAAATGTTGACTATCTCTACTAAGCCAAAGAAAAGGTTGACCATTTCTACTAAGCCAAAGAAAATGTTACTCTGGCCATTTCATTTTTTGTTGGCCGTAAGATTTTGTTTGGTTGTTTTTATCTTTTTTGCTTCATTATTTTCTCTCATTTCTTGCATGGCCTGTTAAGTCAATTCAGCTCCATGGTTTGAGGTTTGTTGCCTTGGTTCGTTTGATTTTGGTTTCAAGATGTATTTAAAATTTTTTTTTTTACTATTTCAATTTTGATTTATCTTTTGCAACAAAGAGAATGGCTATGACAGATGATGGGAAAGGGTAGGTAGATGAATGGCATGCTGAATTTCTTATGGATTTGGTATTGTCATGATAGGTGATAGGAAAGAGTTGGTAGATGGCTAGTGATGGGTGACCTGATTTGTGCTATCACATAATTAATATTTTTGGGAAAATTTATGTCAGAATCTCTGGCTTGGTAGAAATAGTTAACCTTTTCTCACAATCATTACTTGAAAAAAGTGAAAAATTTTTGAAAGCTAGGATCTATTGCTCACAAGAAAGCTTTTTTTTTTTTTAAGCTCATTGTAAAGGAAGAGCTGCAGTGAGAGCAATGATTTTTCTTGAGCAAGCCAATATTGTCACAAATGATGCCTCTCAAATGGGAACTATGAATATAACTTTGTTGACTCTACCATAGGTTTAGCTAATTCAAAAAGCATCTTTTGCCATAAATCAATAGGGAAAAAGGTCATGCAGTGATGGAAGAAGATGTGAATATGGACAAATGTCACCAGGTTGAAAATTCCAAGGCTCTTGAAAATGTTCATATCCATGGCATGATTATGGCAACCCAAAGATTCCCACTATGGTAATCTTTATATAAATAAGTTTCTATTTTGTTCTTCCTTTGTCAGGTGTTTATGTTTATCCTCATTATGGAATACTACAAGAATGTGTTGACCAAAAAAATTCAACTTCATCAAGCAAGAAAAGGCAAAAGAATTCTTTGTCGAAGTCATTAGTTCCCATATAGTGTCCAAACTTCCATTACATCCTTCTAAACGAGTGGCTTTAGCGTAAGCTAGGAGTGAAGCTAATGTTGCTAAGTCCACCAAATGACAAGAAGAAAATAGTTCCAAGAAGCTCCATATGTTAATTAATTTTGCTTTTGGTGCTGGTAAAACTAACAAAACATTGCCAAGAATGCCAAGAGACAATTCAACTCCTCTACAAACCGCAAGTAAGGCATTAAAGAAAGCTATTGATTGAGAGAATTTAGCACAATCAAGTGAAAAAAGACAATCAAATTCCACATTAAAGTTATCTAATCATGGTTGAGTATTTGAGCAAGCAACTACAAGAATTAAAAATCTTACTAATAAGAAGTATGCATTAGACTTAAATGAGCAGAGGAGAATAGTTTAAACATCTGGAGAAAGTTCAACTACACCGTAAACTCAACCAGAGTATTTTCTTTTTCACCTTATTTATTTGCTATTGTATTTGCATAATAAAATAATTGCACGTGTTGGATATTTTCAAGAGTGGATGACAGAAGAACAATATATGATGTTTCAAAAGGTGTAAATCATAATATTGTTAAGTATACATTATATTTAGGTAGTAGACAGCAAATGGTTTAGACTTTTTAAATAACCAAAATGAGTTTCATTTACAAATTGCAGGTATCTTTTTACACGGGTTCAAAGCATGCTTCCGAAGTTCTTCAATTTACAATGCATTTAATTTATATAGGTTTTTCAGTAGGAGTATTTGTTTCTAAATGATATCAAAGTAAGTGAGCAATTAATAAGGTTAGTGTTATGTGGATGTTTGGTTTCCATTTTGTTTCTAAACAAAATCCTATTTAGAAACTTTAAGAAACAACTACTATGAGTGAAATTTTCACTTTATGTTTTTATATGCTACAATATAAGATGGGTCTGATTAGATTATTAATCATGACAAAAATAAAATTAAGTACTAATATATTTTACACAGACTAATATTTTAATTTTTTAATTTTTTAAGCTCTAAATTGCTGCATCTAAAAAGAAATGATAGCATTAACATTGAGTGTTTCATTTGTGACAAGATTTGTTTTGATAATACTTTTATGATAAAATGATACGAAATGTATGTTCTGCTTTTCAAAATATTTACAATTACTTACATTAATATAAATTAGTATATATACTATCAACACCGCTGCGTACCACGGGCATAACACTAGTAAATATTTAAAAGTATAGCGTCTTCCGCCAGATATTTTTGGGGGTTGCTCATAAATTTTTTGCCACTAAATATTCCATGTGGGTTATTTTTAATGGTTTCATGCTTTTTGGGTTAGGGAGAGAGGTTTTCTTCAACAAAAATTGGGGAACCCACATTGAGGGAATCTAATGCATTAGATTTTGATGCTTCGTGTGATCTTTGGTTTAATGGTTTGAGACCCACTATCTAACTTGATAACTCGCCTCCTTCACTCAATTCAACTCGCTTGCCTTCCATAATTTTATCATTATTCTTCTCTTATATTATTTTTTCTCATGAAATTTTAATGGTATAAATTTCATTATAAGAAGGCTTATATATATATAAACTGAATAATAATTCAAAAATCAGCGAGTCTTTTTTTAATTAATTAAGCACTCAAATTTTTATTTCTCACGAATTAAATCCTTTTGTTGATAGAAATTGTAACTATTGGTTTAGAGCAACTTGCTAGAAAAAAATTGACCGCTACATTAGGTATACATGTTTTTTAATTCAATGTCTTTAATGATTATTTTTCTTCTTAATATACTTAATTCCATTGCCACTATTACGTTTGAATCTAAGCATATATTTTATCGCTACACATATATTAATGTTAAGGCCAACATTGTAATTCTCAAATCATAGAACTTGATAATTTTAAATGCGGCATAATTATATAACACAAAAAATATAAAAACTAACATGAATGCAAAAATGAATGGATGAATGTGTCAAAATTTATACAACACAAATTATTAACGTATAAAAATTTATATAAACGTATAATACTTTAAATCTGATAATGAGACATAAAATACTCAAATAGCCGAATTGCCAAGTTCTGCATTCTTTTGTTGTAGACCTAGTGATATTAAATATAATTACACGAATATGATATAAAAATGCTTAAGACATTACACAAATACAAAAGATTAATTCAAAATTTATATAACATAAATTATTAACGTATCAAAATTTATATAAATATAAAATATTTTAATCATAATTGGATCATTATAAAACACATTAATATAATATGAAAACATAAAGTACGAGGTTTATCTCATAGTTCTCTCATTGTAAACTAATTTTTTTTTGAGCTTTTTTCTATTTATAATTTATAAAAAATGGATGTATGCATGTACGTTTATGTTAAGTCATGGATGGCATTCATGCATGTCATTAATGGTAGGTTGATATAGCATAACATGACATAATAAAACCTTATGAGGCGAGAGCAAAATATCATTGCCATGTTATCACCGACATAAGCTAACAACCCATCCAAAGATCTCCTCAGTTATTTTCACAAAAAAAAAAACTGTTGCAAGCTTTTAAAATGTCAAAGCTAAATCCAAAGAAATTTTATGTATTTTTTTATTTTTTTTATACCAACTCACATTTAATAGATACATATCTAAATTAATTCAGGAAAACTTTTATCAATTGATATCCAAAGTCTAGGTACTTACTTCCAACTTCTTCTTCTTCTTCTTTCCAAGTTTGGAATTTTTCATTCTGTTTATATATTTTTAAGTATTTAAAAAAAGGGTTTTGGGATTTAATGTTAGAATTTTTTTTGTTAATTTGATGATTTATGGTGTTTTTATTTTTTGCTATTACTATCTTTTAATAATACTTAATTGTTGCCTTTTCTATATGGACTTCCATCTTTAAAGTTTAAAGATTTGTTTAATATTAATAGTTAAGTTATTGTTTTTATCTGAATGTTTAGGTAGTTGTATTTTGTATATAATATTCTTAACTTGCTTAATAATCAATATTCAAGTCATTTATTTGCTTTTTACTCTTATTTTCGATAAATTTTGTCCCTCTCTCATCTCTTTAAATTCTAATAATTATTTTCACTTTGTTTTTGTAGTAAAGAATAGAGTTTGATTATCAGTTAAACAGTGATTCACAAGTTATCATAAGGTTTAAGGCAGAGACTATACTATTGTCAATTTCCAATCCTTTTAGAGGTATAGATACAATAGTTTCTCTTGTTGAATTTTTTACAAATTAAGCAATCCATTTTTTTTTAATTAATATGTTGTGGGAATTCGAGGGCTGCACAGGGTAAGGATGTTGAATTATGAAATCTTAATTCTTGATTGGTAGCAGTTGCATGGTGGAAGCTTAGGATCTGTTGAGCGTTGTTGTTGTTTGATTATTCTGGTGATTGGTCAAAAGGGTATTATATTTGGAAAGATAAATATTATGTAGGATTGCATGGCTAATCTATTCAAAAGGTGGATTGATAGACTTCAATTTTCGTCACTGTTCTGGTCTCTACCGTAAGATCCTCAAGAACAAAAGGTACCATAGTTTCTTTATCCTAGATTTTTATTTAGTTTGTTTATTTTATTTGCAGGAATCTTTCTGGATCATTAGATACCAGTTGCATCTTTAAATCCTTTTAAACATCTTATATTTTCATGATTGGTTAACCTCAAGATTTAATGATAAAATAGGTGGCAAAAATTTAATGTGTTACTCCATATTAGTGTAGCAGCTATTGAATGGAACATACATATAATATGGTTTGGCAAAGAAGAAAGACATTTGCACTCCCACTTATTCTTATTAGATGTTAAAGGATAGATATATGCAAGAGTTTTCTTGATCGGAATTTCTAAACATTACATTTTGGAGCAAAAATGAATTTGACACGAGTATATCAGTTTTATCTATTTCGTCTATTATTCATTAGTAGAGTTTGCTGCTTAAAATTCCTGACATGATTGGGGCAGAGACTCTGAGTAATTTTACATATTTGTCATAAGCAAACCATCGGATTTGTATTCATACGTGGTTTGAGTTTGGATCATTTGGTGTTTAGGTTATTACCTTTTCAAGTGAATTTGGGTTGTGCAGGTTACTGAAGTTGGGTCTGCTTTTGGCTTTTCTACCCGCTGTATTGTCAGACTATCATGTTGAACATGTAATAATTTAAATAAAAATATACCTCTAGCCATTGTTGATCAAGAACACAAAGTCACTCTAAGTACATAAAGATGAACACCCCGTATAAACCTCATATTCTATTTCTTTATTTCTTAATAATTACTTTATAACGGTGCACAGGCAATTTATATAGACTAGACTAGGGACCTATAATAGATGACTAATTAGAGTTGTATCCTACCATCAAGGAGTCTGTATTCTAATTAGTTATTGAAGTAGAGTTAAACTCTTATCACTAAAGTAGTTAATTGAATAGAATTTACTAGATAATATCACCTTAATATTAATTAAAATATTTATCTCGGTCTACTTAATTATCGTGCATGCGACATAAAGTCCAATATTCTCCTATTTGGCCCATATGATAAACCAAGAACTTAAATAGAGATATTCAAATCCAAAATTTTAATATGGCCATAAGTTACTCCAACTCGACTTCCACTCAATTAAAGATTTCACATAGCAAGAATCATGGCGGTAGCATTCTAAAACGAATATTCCCTTCCATATATTACAATGCATGACCATCTTTAAAAGAGCACTTTATGAGATAATACTTTATGAATGAATTTTCTATAATCATTCAAGGTCCACTTGACATGTAATCTTTATGTGCACAAACTAAAACCTATCCATGAACTCTAAAAATGTGAAATTAGCACAATCAAAGAGGCCAAAATACATCTTAATAGAATTTAAGTAGCCCCATATGATCCATATGAATTTTAAACTATTTTGCCAACAATGCTTTAGTCATGGGATCGCTATTGTTAAATTAGTACTAATGTGTTGGACATCTACTTCTTACTTCTTTATAGAGTCTTTAATAACAAGCTATTTTATGTCTATTTGCTTGCTGCGACTCCCATTTTATCATCTTAGAAAAGCAGACTGCATAAGAGTTGTCATAATAGATCTTTAATGGCTTTGTTGACAACTCTCAAACTAGAGATAAAATATCTCAACCTTATTACCTGTGATATTACTTTATAACATAATTATTTTGGCAGCTTTCATAGTTTACGGCCAGGAATACTTTAATATCTGCCAAGCACTTCTAATATAAAACTTATGTCAAGTTTCATATAAACCTGATCATATATAAAGCTCACAATACTATATGCATATTTAATGCCCTTCGTATGCTCATTTTCCAAATTATTTGAAAATATTGGCTTAGATTGAAATATCTCCTTCATAATTTGTACCCTTATAGGTGAATAGCTTTGCATCCTAATTTTTCCCAAAACTATCTTGATATAAGCTTCCTGAGATAGACTTAATGTCTTTGCAGACCTATCTCTATGAATCTTTATGCCTATAAAATTTTACTCAAATTCTTCATATCAAAGTTTTGAGAAAGAAAAACTTTGTCTTATGCAGCAAAGCCGAAACACTTTTGCAAGGAGAATACCACCAATATATAAGACTAAAATTATGACTTTATGCCCACTGACTTTATGGTCTAAACAATGATCAACATTTTAGTAAATGTTAAACTTTACATACTATTGGCGGGATGCTTGTTTTAGGCTTTATATTGATCTTTCAAAGATAACTTCAGATAGAATTATGTATACCTCTTCTTAAGATCCCTATTCAAGTAAGTTGTTTTCACTACCATTTAATGTAACTCTTAACAAAAAATAAGCTACAAAGCCATGATAATTTTTAATGAAACTTTCATAAAGAACTGCAGAGAAAGTTCCACGGTAATCAACACCTCCTTTGAGTGAAACCATTGTCCATAAGTCTAACCTCATATCGTTTAATATTACCAAATAGTAATTTAACAAGTTATTATATTGGATCGTTAACCATTGATTTCATCTCTTTTATCATAGCTTTCTACCAAATGTGAATTTTTCAATATTCATGGCTAGTGAAAATGATATCATCTTTATGCCCAATTATCAAAATTTAACTTTTATTGGTATACAACCAAGTCGTAGAAATGGCTAGTTCCTTACCCATTGGATCTCTTAATTCTATAATTATTTGTACATTTTGGACACCTTTAGTCAATGAGATTAATGATCAATTGTAAAGGTTGTACTTGATTTGATTACTTTTCAGTTAATTCTGTCTATTTATTTTGAGAAACAATCAAGTCTTTTGCAAAAGATCAATCTGAATAATTTATTTCTCAATGCTAATTTTATGAGGAAAGTCACTCCCATTGGACTCATGATCCATAAGAAACTAAGCATTTTGAGCTTCAATAATTCTAATTTGAATATGAGAGACATTTAAGACCTTTACTGTTTAAGTTAATTGCATAGCCTATAACTACTAACTGTTCTTGGACCTAGCCTTCATTTTAATTGGACAACCCAAGTTCGAAATCTTAAGCTGGATTCCAACTATTCCGTAATTGTAAGAAAATTTAAAAAATAATTTAGTTGGCACTTTAATAAGACATCAATAGTAATTTTAATGCATCAATCCAAAAACTTAGGAGAAGGTCTATAATCTCTAAATATTATAGTACTTTTTGTAGCTTCCTTTAGTGGACTTGTTAGTTAGTTTTTTCCTCAATGCCACTAATTTAAGTGTCAAACTCAAGAGTTTCAAGAACTCCATCATTGTCAATTTTCCTAAATTTTTATATGGAGATGTGACACAATCTTTATATCATAACTTTGAAGGAGTTTTATCTGTAGCACATCCTTATTACCAGAAATCATGTAAATGGTTAACAAACTTATTCTCACAATCAAGATCTAGGTTAATGATGAAAAATCTAATAAAAAAATTATTTTTTAAAATTTCAACAATAGAGTTTAAAAATTTAAATTCAAAACTCTTTTAATTAAGAAAATTTATAAAATAAAGGTAAAACCTTTTTTAAGTTTTAAAACAAATCTTGATTTTAAAAAATGATCCTGATAGTCCTTAGTGGTTTTCGTAATAGATGTTCTCCTAATTTTCCTCTGGTTTCTTGACTTTATGAAACCTTAAATAGTTATAGAAATATAATTTGTTGAACATAAGTCCAACCACCATAAATTATTAAGAACATTACCAAAAGAGATTTGTACAAGATGAGTTTACCTTTATTTTTGAGTCCTATTTCATACTTTAGGTAATCTTTCCTTATGTGTCAGAGTTAAAACAAAACGAAGGATATGATGCTATTTTCTTTATTGACATTTTTTTTCTTTATAACACATTTGCCTACTTATCACTTTTTATCTTAAGTCACTAGGTTAACTAAATTTATTTTCTCATTCTTTAATCTATTTTCCTTTTGAACACATACAATTAAGAGTTTATTGATAGGCCATTTTCTCTATATGTATTTCTCATGGTCACACTCATTAGGAAAAAAGTTGAATATGAAAGTGATAAGAAATTTACTTGAAAAAACTCAATTCCGAAGATTTAAGTTAAGCAACATATCTCTTAAATCCCATATTGTGCTCATGCACAATTTTAGAATTGTTGCACTTTATTCCTAAAAGCTTTCTTATCAAGTTGAAAGCCAGAACCTTATCAGATTTAACAATCTGGTCTTTAGTGATTTTGTAATAATCTTTGACTTTATAGCAATTAGGATGAAATTTCAAATTGACTTACTAATATAAATTTGATGTACATCATTCTTAAGCGGTTAGATTGCTCCCACAATATATCAAAATCTATTTTTTTTTACACACTTTATTCGTTGAGGTCAAGTTATCCACCCCAAACGCTAAGTCAAGGTCCTTATACCAAAAATAACTTAATTTACTCTTTTATTAGAGTAGTTTTCATCAACGAATCACAAATTATTATAGCAGTCTTATTAATCATAATAGTAGAAATTGCTGCAAAATGTAAGAAACTATATTTTAATTGAATATTTTATATTCAAATGTAAATCCAAACCTTCCTATGGGTAAAGTGCATCATGCATATGAATTTATACAACTTTAATGGTAAAACAATAACTTTAAAACACCAAAATTAAATAATCCATACCTATGGGCCTAGAAAATTTTATCTTTAATGTTATATTGTTTTATCCTTTAACTATTTTATAAAATTAATTATTTCCCTGTGGGGCCAAAAAGCATTTTATGGTCTAATACTTTATGGATGTTATTTTTTTTATGTAATTTTAAATAACTACTGTTTTATCTAAATCAATTAACTAAAGATAATGTGACTACTCTTAAGTTAATGATTTAGAACTTTATAACAACATCTGACATGTATACATAAAACTTATTGTATATCATAAATATATTCTTTATCGATGTCATTTTCTTATTTAGTTATTTAAAGGAAACTTTATTTTAAATAACTATCAATTGTCATCTAAATCAACCAACTTAAGATACTATAGCTACTTTTAATCTAACGATTTAGAACTTTAATAGTGATATTTTTAATATGTGCAAAATTCTTTATTGCATATTAGTAATTGCAGCAGAATATAATATTAAATCATGCTAACTTTTTGCAATTATAGCATAAATAATTACATATTACTGTTATCCTCCCCATATAGTTATTTAAAGAAAACTTTATTTTAAATAACTACTAATTTAACTAAATTAATCAACTTAAGATGTTATGGCTATTTCCAAGTAATTGATTTAGATTCTTTATAATGACATAATATATGTATACCATAAATAATTGCATACATGATTTAAAAACTCAAATATATACCAAATAAATTCATGGCATAAAACTTTATTGATATTTACTGTAGTTATTTAAAGAAAAATTTTTTATTTTAAATAACTACCAATTTATTTAAATCATGTAATTTAAAATGCTTTGACTAATACCAAGCTCATGATTTAGATTCTTAGTAACATCGATTCTTTATATAGTAAAAATTTACATACTACAATGAAATTTATAATTGTCATACTATAACTGATTTAAAAATATTATAACATAACATATGACATGCATCCTTAAGTCACATGAAAATATACACAATATCATAATGTATTTATTTTATAACATATAGATGTGAGCATTTATATTATAATTCCAATAACAAACTTTATCATACATATATGCACTTAACTTTTAAGTTGAAAGTATGAATTTTTAAACACTATTTAGAGAGAGTACATACTGCCAAAATATTTTGTCATAAAATAAAATTATAGACTATATATGTATAAACATATTTATTATTTAATTAAACACCAAAATTAAATAATAAAAATTTTACATGGCCTAAAAAATCTAGAAAAATCACTAAGAAAATCAAAAATCATAAAATATTTGGGCCTGAAAAAAATAGAGCCAAAACGGCCTAGGATCAGTGCCCCGTGCTCCACACGCATTGCCTGCACGTGTGGGCTTCGGCTGGGATGCGAGTCCCAGCTATCTTCCAGCTCCACCCAGGTCGGGTATTTTTCTTGACTTGTTCGGGTCTGTTTGATATTCCCGAGCTAATTTTTGTGTTTTTTGATCAATTTTCATGCAATTAATTACCTAAAACCGTGATTTTATGCTAAATTTACATGACCCATACATCAATTTTGATAAAAAAAATGCAAAAATCATCATCAAACATTCAAGATTACTTGAATTTTATGAAACAATATCAAACCTGTTTCAATATACCATAAATTTTTCTTGTTTTAATCATTTTTCTTTAGTCTTAAGGCTCAATAACATATATACATGATTAAACTATCAAAATCCTTTATCAATCTTAGCTTTTCATGAATTAATTAAGAATTTCATAAATTTAATATATAATATAAAAGCAAATTTATGGTATATACATAAAATATGTTTCAACATATAAATACTAATGACAAAATTAATCATAGCATATTAAAAATTCAGTTTCATGCTTTTACTATATTGATTGTAACTTGTTTATCCTTAATACAAATTATTTAATCATTTATGCATGAACAATATATGCATAAAAAATTTTGTTGTTAACGAATCTTACTAGATGATCTGAATAACAAGGTTAGAAAGCCTAGCTTTGATGCTACATGTAATAATTTAAATAAAAATGTACATCTAGCCATTGTTGATCAAGAACACGACCTCGTTCCAAGTACACGAAGATGAACACCCCGTATAAGCCTTCTAGTTTATTTCTTTATTTCTTGATAATTACCTTATGATGTTGCACAAGCAATTTATATAGACCAGACAAGTAACCTATACTAGAAGACTAATTAAAGTTGTGTCCTATTGTACACACAAATTTTGTGTCAAAAAATGACAAAGAAAATTTAAAGACAAATAAATAAACTTGATTTATCAGACTTGAATTGCAATATCTGGATTTTCTTTAAAATAAAGAAATCCTTTGATTCTTTTCTTCAATGAAAACTTCGATCCAAGGGTCTCCTAGACTTGATCTTGAATCACTAAGGTCCGCTTCAAGGGCCTTCTAGACTTGATCTGGACAAATGGAATTTAACTTTTTTCTACTACCGGAATAGGATCGGAGAGCAGCTTCTTGAAGAACGAGAGTCGTGTTCTTCGCATTCTTCGCGTTCTTGAGAGAAAGCTTTTTGAGATTTTGAAAGGACTTGAATCTTTAAAATATGCTTCTTCTCTTCAGGCTTCTGAATTATGTTCAATGGCTTTGGTAGAGACCTCTTTTTACAGTGCCAATGAGCCAAGTAGAAAAGAGTTCTTAAAGAATATAACTTCTTTAATAAATTTATCTTGATGAATTATCTC
>JBBYHM010376598.1:0-12106 GCA_038381775.1 Adansonia rubrostipa
AGTCTTTGGGTGGTATATATATATATATATATATATATATATATATATATATATATATGCGTATATCTTATTTCCAAAGTACATAAAATGAGAAAAAACTATTCTCTCTAATCTGTTTTAATTTCTCTAATTTATTCATCATCTTTTACCTAGATTTCAACAGAAATAAATAATCTTTAAGTTCTCCTAATCTGGCTACTAGTATAAACATATAGCTTTTTAGATGGGACCTTCTAAATGAATTGATTCTCCTGTAAATGCTTTTCTAACTTGTAATAAGCAAAATCAAACCTTTTTTTTTTGCTTAGCCCTATTACTTTATTATCTTTTCTCATTTAACAACCTTTTCTTAAGAAGAAAAAAATGAAAGCCTATTTCAGTTGATTGGATAACCCCAACATTCTCTAACAAATCCTTTCAAAGCGAGGAGTTCATCCTTCTTTAACATTTTTTTTTTGTTCTATTTGAGTATACCATGCCATTCTTGTTTTTAATTTAAAAATGCATTTTTTTAATTGAGCCATTCTGCCATAATTAATTTTACTTTGGCTCGGCCTTTCTTCAAGGTTTGGGAAAACCATTTCACTGCTCATGGTACCCAATCTTGCTTCAGGTTTGCCATGAGCTAGCTAGGTTTCTCTACTAGTTGCAGTCAAGCACAAGGAAATGGAGCAAGCTTTAAAGTGAGAAGGCAAAGATAATTAGCTTCAATCTTAAAAGTATGCAAGAAGACTACCTACAAGGATTGGACTTTTTTTAGGGAGTAAGTCCAATTATGTGATCCTAGCCAATCTCATATAAGACTTTAACTAGGCACTTTCTCATGCAATTATCTGTTGTTGGATTGAATTCCCACTTTCCAAGGATTGAACTCTAAGTCGGGAGTGGCGACTTCTCATTCATTTCATTCACAAGAGACCTATTAAGTTGTTTCATTCAACTTTGCCATAGAGTAGGCATTTAAAATTGATGTTTCGCATTGAAATATTTTATCTAAACTAAGCTACAAGATTGGTGTTAAGAGTTCAGACAACTTCATTTCATTGAGAAGGTTAAAATTGACTAATTAGTAAGTTAGTTCAAAGTCAAAATAGAAGATAATAAAGACTTGCATCTAAGAAACACAGTAAAGAATCGCATGAAAAGGAAGATTGTACAACACTTGCAAAAGTAGTTATATCTTTCGAGTAATAGTACTTCTTCACTCTGGTATAATCCTCAAATAGTTTTCATGGTAGGTTTTATTTTGGATTTGTATCTACTGACGATAAGTTTTTTCTCTCTTTGCCAAACCATGTATTACTATTATTTCCCATTATTATTACCAATTTTACCAAATTGGTAAGTATTGCATCTTGCTTATCCTAAGTTCCCCACCTATTGGAATGAACACCATTAAAGGCAAGAAGAGGCTGGGTGATAATTTATGTGATAATGACTTTTTTGAGTAATAATAATGAGCAATTATTATTGTTTAAGTGAGAAAAGAGAGTTTAATGTATGGGCAATTATTGTCTAGAAGAGAACAAGAAGCAAGGTGATATAAGCCAATTGAAGAAGTCACTATTTTTCTATTGAAGAAGTTTTTTTTCCTGTTACTTTCTGTTACTCTGTTGAATTCTAGTATATTGTTGTAACCAATGATTGTTCAATTATCAATATAATGAAATTCTTTTTTTCTAGCTTTCTGTAAGTAGCTTTATGTTTACTCTTTCTTTCTTCTTCATTGTTTCTTTGTTCTTTCTTTAAGTTCCTTAAGACAGTAGGCTCATATCAAGTGGTAGCAAAGCCCTTATTCATGGCGAAAAACAATTTGACCAGGATGCAGAAAAAGATCACCCAGATTCAACATGAGTTGTAGCAACTTGATAGTAGAAGGTTGGCGAGGATAGAGGCGAAGCTCGATGAGTAGCTTTATGATTTTTGAGTGGAGATTAAGATTGAGTTTAAGAATTTTTTTGAACTAGCGGCCTTCAAAGAGGACAACCAATTGGGTGGTGGTGCGTCATTAATGGAAATGCGGATCATACTCAGGCCAAGACTACTCAAGTAACCTTTATCTTCATGAAAATTAGCGTCAGTTTAAATTGGAAAGCCCTAAGTTTGAGGGAGACGATTTTAGAGATGGCTTCTGAAATTAGAACAATATTTTGAAGCTGAGAAGGTTCCTCAACACTATAAGATAAGAGTTACTATGCGCGGCCTGGAGGGACAAGCCCTCAAATGGCATCAATGTTATAGTAAAAGTTAGGGCGTTAGACAAATTGAATTGGGGTGCATATATCTCTAAGATGAAAGAGAAGTTTCTACTTGAGGAGTATGAGAATTCAATGTCTAAACTGGTGGAGTTAAAAACAAAAGGAAACGATGGAAAAATATCATGAAAACTTTGTAACTATCTTTAACATGTTACAACTCTTACATCAATACGCACTCGACATCTTCATCAGTAACTTGAATCCAAAATTATCACAATCACTTAAACTATTTAAACCAAAAACCTTTAACTAGGCCTTTCACCTAGCCAAGCAACTTGAGACCATTATCACCCCTACACCTAGAAAGCCTACAATTCCCTTTAAATCAACCTAAACTGTACCCAATAACTATTCTGCAATACCTTTTACCAAAACTAATCCTTCATAACCCTTATTACCTGCCCTAAAAATACCTCCAAATCCATATCTACTCCATAATCCCACCCAAAGACCTAGTCCCTTAACCCATAAAAATAACCCTTAACATTCACCTCAAACTTTAACAAAACCAATCCCAAACATTTAACCCAAGCCAAAAAGGAGGAACATAAGAGAAAAGGGTTATGTTTTTGGTGTAGAGCCAAATATAAACTTGATCATAAGTGTGCTAAGTCTCAATTGTGTCACATGCTGATTGAATTTGGAGGAGAGTGAACAAGAAGAATTTGCTAATTGTTCTAATAACACTGAAGTTCTATCAGTAAACAAAGATGATACCAATTTACCCGTTATTACCCTTCATGCTATGATGGGTACCAGTGGATATCAGACTATAAGAATGTAGGCGAATCATAAGTGTGCTAAGTCTCAATTGTGTCACATGCTGATTGAATTTGGAGGAGAGTGAACAAGAAGAATTTGCTAATTGTTCTAATAACACTGAAGTTCTATCAGTAAACAAAGATGATACCAATTTACCCGTTATTACCCTTCATGCTATGATGGGTACCAGTGGATATCAGACTATAAGAGTGCAGGCGAACATTAAGAAACAACCTTTGCTAGTGTTAGTAGATTCCGAAGCCACTCATAACTTTATGGATGCTAATGTTGCTAAATTTTTAAGGCTAAGTGTACATCCAACTACTAGTTGTAGTGTTACAGTAGTAAATGGCGAAAAAGATACTAAGGGAATGTCTCGAGGATTGCAATAATTTATTCAAGGTGTTGTTATGGTTATAGACTTGCTGGTGTTGCCATTAAAAGGCTGTGATGTAGTGTTGGGAGTGGAATGGCTAGTATCATTAGGGCCAATTTTATGGGACTTTCAGGCCATGACAATGTAATCTCAACAAGATGGAGTGTGGCAAACATTACAGGGAATTCATCCTAGAAAAATTTAGATCACAACTAAATAACAAGCTATGAAGGTTTTGAACGTGCTTGGCCATGTAATTTGTTGTGCATGGTGGATGC
This sequence comes from Adansonia rubrostipa, assembly GCA_038381775.1. Taxonomy (NCBI): domain Eukaryota; kingdom Viridiplantae; phylum Streptophyta; class Magnoliopsida; order Malvales; family Malvaceae; genus Adansonia; species Adansonia rubrostipa. Next base: position 3,675 of record JBBYHM010376598.1, read on the forward strand.
ACCGATACAGCTAGGGAATACTGTGCAGGATGGATAGAATCTAGTGACAGAGCAAGGTGAATTAAAGTAGTTATTAGAAGAGTACCGGGACCTCTTTGAACCTCCAAAAGGGCTACTTCTTTCAAGACCCCAAGACGATAAAATACCCTTGTTGGACAAAACATAAACAGTCTGAATTAGATTATATAGGCACCCTACAGTGCAGAATACTAAAACAAAAAGGATAGTTCAAGAGATGCTAGATGCAGGGTGATCAGAGATAGTAACGGTGCTTTTGTTTTTCTTATCATCATGGTTAACAAAAAGGATAAATCTTGGTGTCTATGTGTAGATTATAAGCAATCGAACCAGTTGACTATGGAGGATAAGTTTTCAATTCCTTCAGTTGAAGAGCTACTAGATGAGCTTGCTGGGGCCACTATATTTTCTAAGTTGTATCTGCAATATGGATATCATTAGATTAGAATGAAGGAAGCTGACATTCACAAAACTGCATTTCGAACTCATTCTGGACATTATGAGTTTTTGGTGATGCCATTTAGCCTCACTAATGCACCCTCTGCTTTTCAAAGTTTGGTGAATTCTATGTTTCGACCATTCCTTAAGAAATTTGTACTAGTATTTTTCAATATTCTAAGTTACTCGCCTGATTTGGCTAGCCATCTGGGTCATCTCAAGAAGGTGTTTGAGTTACTTCAAGAAAATCAATTGTACCTTAAAAGGAATAAGTGTGATTTAAAGCATCTGAAGTTGAGTATTTGGGGCATGTAATCTTTAAACACGGGGTCTCTGTGGATATAAAGAAGGTCCAATGTATTTTAGAATGCCCTGCATTGAAGTCAGTCAAGGGACTTAGGGGATTTCTTGGTCTCATAGGGTATTATAGGAGGTTTATCAAGGCTTATGGGGTTATAGCTAGACCATTAACTGATTTATTGAAGAATAATCGTTTTACTTGGAGTGCTTTTGCACAAATAGCCTTTGATACATTGAAACTTGCAGTAAGTTCAGCCTCAGTGTTGGCCTTACAGACTTTGAACCAGAATTGACAGTAGGGACAGATTCATGCAACAAGGGAAGCCCATCGCATTCCTTAGAAAGGCATTAGGAATGAGGCATTAAACCCTTTCTTTGTATGAAAAAAAGATGCTGGTAGTTTTCATAGCAGTCAAAAAGTTGACTGTGTATCTGGTGGAAAGACATTTTATGATAAAAACTGACCATCAAAGCTTGAAGTTTTTGACTAGTCAGCAAGCAATGACTCCTGCTCAACAAAAGTGGGTGGCGAAGATGATGGGTTATGACTTTGAAGTCAAATACCAACAAGGTGCTACTAATACTGTGACTGGCATCCTTTCTAGAAGAAACAGTGAACAGGAGGGTGAGCTATTGTCTATTTCGTATGTCAACTCAGAGATGATTGAGAGAATCAAGGAGTCATGGAAGCAGGATCCTCAATTGCAGGAAGTGATTGAACAGCTCCAAGATCATCCTAATGCTAACTCAAAATTCACTTAGGTTGGTTTGAAACTGAGACAAAAACGAAAACTATTAGTTGGCAACATTCTTAAGCCGAGACAAGAGCTCATGCAGTTTTTTCATGGAAGGGCAGTAAGAGGACATTCTGGAATTGAGTCCACTATGAGAAGGCTATTTGCTACTTTATATTGGAAGAAAATGAAAAGGTATGTTAAGAAGTGGATCAGAGAATGTTCAACTTGTCATAAAAAAAAGTATGATCATGTTCCATCACCAGGATATTTGCAGCTATTGCTGATTCCTGCAACCATTTGGACAGACATTTCAATGGATTTTATTGGGGAAGTTCCTAAGTCAAATGGTATGGACACTATGTTGGTGGTAGTAGATCTCTAAGCAAATATGCTCATTTTTAAGCTTTATTCCACCCATTCTTGGCTCTAAAGGTGGCTCAGGTATTCATGGATAATAAGTTGCATGGCATTCCCCAGAGCATAGTATGTGACAAGGAGAAGGATTTTACTAGCAGTTTTGGCAGAAGATTTTTTGAAGGCAGGGTACAACCTTGAACCTGCCCACCGCCTATCACCCGGAGACTAATGGATAGAGTGAGGTGGTAACTGTTGTTTAGAAACATATCTTAGGTGCATGGTGAGTGAAAAACCTAATGGCTACCAATGGCAGAATGGTGCTACAATACCACTTACCATTCAACCATACATACTACCCATTATGAAGCAGGATATGGATAATCTGCTCCTATACATAGACCGTACTTGTCTAGTTCTTCACTGTTTGAAACAATTGACAGAAGTCTGAAGGCAAGAGAGGAGGCTGTTAAATTGAGTTTTATCTTCAATGAGCTCAAGACAGAATAAAGACCTTGGCCGATACAAAGACTAGTGAAAGGGAATTTGCTGTTGGAGATTGGGTCTATGTTCGTTTACAGCCATGAGACAGCAATCCTTTGTGCACAGGAATTATTTTAAATTAGCAGCCAAGTACTTTGGGCCATATTAAGTTGTTGCTAAATTGGGTAAAGTTGCTTATAGACTAGCACGTCTTGCAAGGTCAAAGATTCACCCTACATTCCATGTTTCTCAGCTCAAGAGACATGTCGGCAAAGCTTCAACACAATCTCAACTACCTTGTCATGGTGATGATGGTACTTTATCCAAAGAACCAGTTAAGATTTTGGCCAGAAGGATGAGGAAGAAGGGAAACCAAGCTGTTACTAAAGTCTTGGTTCAACGGTCTAATTTGTTTATAGAGGACGCAACAAGGGAGCTTCTTTTGCAATTACACAAATAACACCCCCATTTTGATCCTTGAGGACAAGGATGCTCTTGACAGGAGAGTTCTGATACGAGCCAATTGAAGAAGTCATTATTTTTCTGTTACTTTTGTTACTCTGTTGAATTTCAGTATATTCTTGTAACCAATGATCATTCAATTGTCAAAATAAAAGGGAAGGAAGCTGGCGGTTGTTGGCCAATCAGTTATAGTCCAAATTGTGAAATTCTCTTCTTCTAGCTTTCTCTCTAATTAGCTCTCTGTTTGCTCTTTCCTTTTTCTTCATTTTTTCTGTGTTCTTTCTTCAAGTTCCTTAAGACAAGTAAGGCTCGTATCACAAGGTGGTGAGTAGCACCCACCCTCTTCCCTTATACAAAAGTGGTGAACTCGACCGCGGTTGCAGATCGGAATTGGCTACACAATCTTGAAAGGAATCCCCACTGGACATGCGATTCGGTTTGGCAAACAATGATGGTTGGCTTCGTGGTTCCGTGGCTACGATATGACTGTGTAGCGGTAGAGTAGAAGAGTCAGCCTAGGCGGATGATTCAATAAAAGAACCTTTTATCAAAATCGAAACATCGTAGGAGAAGAAAACGAACGTTACATCCAATTATTCCTATGTTTTCCGTTGGTCAACAACCAAAAAGAGATTCTCGTTTCTCCTTTTCCTTATTACTTGAGAACAAGAATCACGGTACTAACTTCTACAATCTCTTAAACTATTTAAATATCTTTTCCTACTATAATGCTTAATGGACTGAAACCTTCAAGTTCCAACAGGAGCCAAGATTTAACCTCTGGCCCTGTGAGGTCAAAGCACACCAAAGGGGACATAAGCCGTTAGGCCAAAGCTCGCAGCTTGCTTAATGAAGGCTACTTGAATTTCTAGTGAGTATATGTCAACCAAAAAAAATTCTTCAACCTAGTTCTTCACATCCAACTGATCATAAAGCCAGATCTGCCATTAGATTTATTATATTTTTCTTGCCTTGATCCAACTTCTCATGTAGTTTTCCTCTTGTTATCCCACTACGAAAGGATCCATTCACTTCCTGGCAGTCCCCAACTTATCCTCAACGTACGTCTCTCACGTTTAACGTTTCACTATGTCAAAGTCAAACGTGGCAAAACTTTATGATCAGGGACCAAAGCCCTTTTTTTTTGTTTCGTTAATTATCAGACAGGATAAAAACAAAAATACTGTACCTAGGTTGCTTCCTAAGACTCTAAGATGAAGGAAAAAAAAAAAAAAAAAGAAGAAGAAAGAGCAACTGTCATTACACACAAATATATCTTAAGTCACGAGAAAAGCCCAGCAAACGTGGAGAAGATACAGTCAAGATATTGCTACAATGTCATGCAACAACAGCAACAGCAGGGAACAACTTTTTTAGGCAAAAGTCAAAATAAAAAAAAAAATCCTAAAGCAATGACTCAAAATGCCTTGGATTTCTACGTTTAAATCGCATTCTTAGAGAAACAATACACGCTAGAAAAAAAAAGTATATTTAATACGAGCAACCAATTATAAAAGCAAGAATTATTTTAATAACACTAATTTAAATAAATAATATCAATAGAAAATATAAAACTAAATCATTGGGGCTTTTAAAGGTAACGAACTCGCATTTCTGCCATTGTTAATATAAAATAATGGAAAAGCGCTAGGTTCCTAAATATAGGAGCTCTAGATCCCTAGGGATCGAATACGGCATTAATGAAGAAGACAAAAATATAAAATATAAATAAACGTGGACAGAAATAGAAGGAAAATGAAATGTCGAAAACGTAGGCTAACAAAGAAGAAAAAAGGAGAAATATAGTACAATTAAAATCGTTTTACTTTTCCTTTGACTCTCTTGAAGATCAAAATGCCTAGCAAAACGAGAGAGATAAAACAAAGAGGGATAGAGAAGAGAGAGAAGAGCGTACTTGTCGGCGCTTGAGAACTCGTAGAGCCTGCCGCGACTGGAGAAGATAACGAGAGCGATCTCGACGTCGCAGAGAATGGAGAGTTCACGAGCCTTCTTGATCAAGCCGGAGCGGCGTTTCGAAAAAGTGACTTGGCGACTGCTCTTATCTTCGATTCGCTTCATCTCCACCTTCCTCCTCCCCATTTTCGGATGGTGTTTGCCCTAATTTTTTCCAATTCTTTTTTTTTTTTTGTCTTTGTTATTACTCAGCCGGAGGAGGAGAAGAAGAAATAAATAGAGTTTTAATTTTTTAAGCTATCTAACATAAAAAAAAAATAAAAAAAAAAGGTAAATCAGTCAATGTGTGGTCTTGGAGCGGAACGGCTTCTTCTTAACACGTAGCATGCGAGCGTCGACTTTCATTGCGGCTGCTTTTTATTTTATTTTTATTTTTATTTTTTTACTATTTTAGGTGGTTTATTGCTTTATTTGTCCATGTCGGCATTTTTCCACAAGTCCAGAGTTACGTGGATGATAATGTGTAGCTGACAGCATGACACATCTTTTTCCACGAATTTGACACGTGATAATTTCTTTGCGGGAGCAGAGTACCAAATTTTTTAATTAAACTATTCTTAGTTGAAATAAGGAAAGATTAACATATTTATCATATTGTCGATTCACTTTTAATTATAACATTAACAAGTTGATTTCACGTTAATCTATCTCAATTTTTTTAGCATATATATTATTTTTATAGAAATTAGAAAATTATTATAGTAGTTAAAAAAAATCTTTGTTTTTAACTTGTTAAACGTTGTCTGCAGACACTGATTGGGTTTTCGACTTCGCTGCACTACGCTACCGTACCGGCGGAAAAGAGAACCGAGGTGACTGAGTCTCGCGTCGCTCCAATTGTAGCCTCCCAGTCACAGTCCCATGTGTGAAAATAGGACAAAATGATCCCTCACGGCGGAGGGCCCCCTTAAACCACGTGGGTGGCCAGAGACCTGGGCCATAACTTTCCGTACGCTTTCCAGCGCCTATTTTGGTTTTGACTTGTGGCTGTTATTTAGTCATATAAATTTGAAGAAATTAAGATATTTGTTATCCGCTGAATTTTAAATTTTTTCAAAGAAAACAACAAAGTGATATATATATATATATATATTTAAGATATATAAAATTTTTTTGACAAATTATTAATTTTATTATTTAGACATAAAAACTTTTACGTCTGACAAATCAAATACGAAGTTAATAAATCTGTTTAAGAATCAGTCTTTTCATTTTTCCCACGTGCTTGAATTGTAAAGGGGTGAAATAAAAACAAAGCTGCGAGTGTGCAGACCTCGTACCAGCTGGCATTGGGAGGGTGGAAAAGGGACTGAACAGTTGCATAAGTTACTGCGCAGAACCATGGTCCACTGCCGAAAAACCAACAGTTTAAATGAGACTAAATCCAATAATTTTACTATGACACAAAAAAATAATAAAATATATAATAAAATAACATAATATTATAATATAAATTATTAATATATTAAAATTAATATAAATATATAATATTTTAAATATAATTATTATAAAAATAATATTAACATGATATCAAACAAAACTTTTCAGGCCTAATCAGGTCCTGGGCATTTGATCCTGGTGGTGGGGGTTTGGGATTCTGAACTTCTGAGTTCTGAGCGACATTGCTAGATTAAGCTTTAATTACCAACACTTACCAAACCTAGGACTTTCAACAATTAACATTTTACGTGACAAGGAAATTTATTAAAATTTTTTTATTATAGTAAAAAAAATTATAATTTTTATATTATTAAATTTAATATTTTAATATTTATATTTTAATATTTTTAGTAAATAAATAAAAAAATTAATGATATTAAAAATTATATTAATATTAGTAAAATATTGATATACAATGTGACATTAAGTTTTGAATTTTATACATAAAAATAATCTAAACCTGATTGTATACCCAATTTATTTTTTTATATAAAATTTAAAATTTTACATCATATTACATATTATTATTTTATCGATATTTAAATAATTTTTTTAATATTTAATAATTTTTTTATTATAATTTTAAAAATATAAAAATATCAAATTTAATAATTCAGAGATTAAAATATTTTCTTTATTACGGTGGAGGGACATTTAGTATACTTTTATATTTACATGACCTATCAATCTCTCTTTAAATTTAATAACTTTAAATATATTATAAAAATAATCAAAATATAATATAACATAAAATATATATAAATTTTATCAAATTTTATATAATATATTTATTGAAATAATATTACGATGACATGACCGCATTAATTATCAAATTTACCTCCAGATGGAGCCGCAGTTTCGGCACACCTAAGCACTGGGCTTTTGTGTCCCAACCAAACACTTTTTGCCTTTCGGGTTTTGCATTTCCCTAACTAAAACGACTAGAATTGCCCCATATGGGCTTTTGCTTCTTCTCGCTTTCTCCGAAAGGGAATGGGATAGCAATATCTCGGGTCCTTTCAACAACATCCATTTTCACAATATCCACAAGGATTTCCTCGCAAGGTGGATTTTTCAAGATCCCCTGAAATCCCTTGCAGGTGAACTGAAAAAAAAAAAACTATAGGAGTAAGATGTTAGTATATAAATATAATCTTTCCTTTTCATATTACGTTACCTGTGTTTCTAATTAATCAAGATGTTTAAAACTTTGTCATATCAATATCGATAAAAATCCATATGTTTATAATCATGTAAATTGTAGGTCCAATCAATGAAAATACATTACGTCACTAAAATTTGTCATATCAAAGTACGTGAGACTCCATTTAAGCTACACGTTTATGTCGATGATTAAGTTTATATTTGATATAATAATATTTATAATTTATAATTATATAATATTCATATTATTTATAAAATTATTAATTAAATTTAATATTACAAATTAAATACATCAACTCAAATGATTAAAATTAAAAAAAAAAACTCAACAAAATAAAAAATCATTTAACATAAGTTTTACTTATTTATTTTTAGAAAATCTATTGACTTTCTTCGAAAAAGTTACCCACTTAACAAAACTTATCCAAACTCTTAAAAGAAACTAACTATTACTATTCATAAAATCTAACTACTCGTCTCTTAAAAAAATTTAATTTTTTTTAACATCTCCTAGAAAAATTACTTACTTGTTTTTTAAGTATCATTATTTTTCAAAACTCATAATTAAGTGACACTAATTTAGTTATTGAAATTACTTATAAAACCAAAATAAAATTAAGGATATGTTGATCCTTTATTTTTTATATGCATACATTGTTAAAAAAAAAACTAATTATATCCAATAAAAATTACTTATTTTATTTATTTTCCTAAAAGCACTTACAAAATGAGTGTCCCGTATTCTAATATTGTTGCTGTATTTGATGCACTGCCAGGATGTAAATCTATACACTTTTCAATAAACTATAAAATAACACCTCATCAATAAATAAATATAAAATTTTAAAAATACTTAAAACTAAATATAATTAACTATATTTTTAAAAGGTGGCATCACCACCAAATATAAATCCTTTACGAAATGGGGACTAAGCCTTATGTACACCGAAGCCTTGTATTGGTAGAAGCATTACCAAATTAAGCTGATGCACAAAGTTCGAATCCTCTTACAGGCAAACAACATATTATTTCAAAACGAATTAAACTACTTAAAGAAATACG
>JBBYHM010376618.1:0-70848 GCA_038381775.1 Adansonia rubrostipa
TAGATTTATGAAATCTAATTAGAGATGTCTTAATATGGCAATAAAGATAAAAATGTCTTATCAAGATAATGTCTATTGTAGACATGGTTTAGGGATTTTATTAAATAAAGCCAAATAATAATATATAGAAAATTAAATAACCATTTGATAATTATTTAATTAATTATTTAATATTATCTACTTGAAGTAAATTGTTTTACTTGGGTTAGAAAATTTAATTATGAATTAAATTATCTAACATGTAAATTTAAGGGTTTGGCCAAAAGCTCTAATTGTTAAGTCAAGAAAGTTTAGTTGTGAACTACTCCACATTGGGCTTGCTAATGGGCTAAACGCTTGGAATAGCTATCTTTGGCTTACTATTGGGCTAAAATATTAATAAGTTAATATTAAGGCCTAATACTAGATAAGTTAATTAAAATAGTTTTAATTTAGTTCCAAGAAACACTCCAAAGTAGGGCCACTTTTTCGATACGTTGGTATTGGGCTTGGTTGACCCAACAAGCCTAACTTAGCCCAAGGTGTATTCAAATACATTGTTAAGGCTTTTTTGCTAATTAAAAGTATCAAGGAAACCCTAGGCACTAACCCTAGACTTTTTTAAGGGGTTTAGCATAACACTTATGCTTCCGTAAGCTCTCTTTACATTTTCATGGATTTTCTAAGTGTTCTTGAATCATTCTTGATGCAACAAAATTTTAAAAAATAGTTTTTGAGCATTAAGAGATTACTTTTTCATAAAAGTTATGAAATTGGCCAAATCCCAAAATCTTTGCTTTCCTAAGTCTTACTGTGCAAATTTACATCCTAAATGATTAAAAAGTGTCTTTGAGCACAATGAAAGATGGAAATCAATTTTCTATCCTAAATGAATCAAACAACATTAAAAATTGGGATTTTTCGATTTGTTTGCTTGCATATGGGAAAATAGCTACTTTTTATGTGTTATTTTCTCCTCTTTAGTATAATAGGCATGGGAATTGTTCCAAGATCACTTTAAATCTAAGTTTATTGGCTATATGTCTTTTAGTTAAGGCTTGAGAAGCCTTCCGGCTAGCACTGGAGAACCACCGAACCTCATGAAGGCTCCAATAGGCATTTATGTACATCGCCATTAGATGTAGGACACTTAGACTGCTTTTGGCCTTAAGAACAGATCTCAGTAATCAAACCATAGTGTGTTCATGTAAATATAGGCATGGTTAATGGCTTTCTAGTTCACATAAATAATATCATACTTAAAGAGTAAGACTTGCCACCTAGCTAATCTCCCTAATAAAGAAGAGGCCTTACATAAGTATTTTATGGGGTCAAGTTTGGTGATCAACCATATGGTGTGGTATAGCATGTACTGTTTTAGACCCCAAGTAATCCATACTAAAGCACAAGATAACTTTTATATTGGTGAGTAGTTGTTTTCATATTCCATGAACTTCATGCTCAAATAATAAATAACCTATTCTTTCTTTCTTGACTCATCATGTTAGCCTAATACGTAGTCCATAGATATATCATAAACTAATAGATATAGGATCAAAGGTCAATCAAGCTCTAGTGGTACAAGTACAAGCTAGTTTAAAAAGTAGTGTTTGATCTTGTTGAAGGCTTCTTCGCCCTCATCATTCCATTTGCCAGGTTTTGTTTTTAAAGCAACAGAAAGATTGGATTGCATTTATCGATCAACTAAGATATGAATCTAGCTATGTAGTTTAGCCTCCCTAGAAAACTTTTCACCTTCTTTTGGGTATGAGGTGGTGGCAGATTTTGAATGGCATTAACTTTGTTAAAGTCAACCTCTATCCTTTTTTCACTCATAATGAAGCCCAATTGCTTACCAAATATGACATCAAAGCTGTATTTAATAGAGTTAAGCTTACGCTAGTATTCGTGTAGCTATTTGAAGAGTTTTCAAAGGTTAGTAACATATTCACTCTCTTTTAGCGATTTAGTAATCATGTCATCCACATAGACCTCTATCTTTTTATGCATGAGGTCATGGAACAATTCACCATTGATCTTCATAAGTTTCCTCAGTAATATTAACTTTGAAAAGCATAACTTTGTAGCAAAAGAATACCTTAGATGGTCATGAAAGTGGTTTTCTCCAAGTCCTTGGGTGCCATTTTGATCTAGTTGTAACTTGAAAATTTGCCCGTGAAGGAAAATAATAAACTTTTGGCAGTATTGTTTATTAAAGTGTTGATGTGGAGCAAAGAGAAATTGATTTTTAAGCTGGCTAGTTTTGATCCTTATGTCATCTGAACCACGCCATCCATTTTAGGGATCAGAACTATGTTGGCTACCTATTTAAGATACCTTAAAGAATCCTGCCTCAAATTACTATTTCACTTTCTCTTTATTCTTAAGAAGCATCTCTGGTTTTATTTTCCTGAGCTTTTATTACATGGGCTTGTATGGGTTTACGGGGAAGTTTATGGACCATGATGTCAGTGTCTCATTTGAGTATGTCTTGGTAAGACTGATATTATTAGAAAGGTTTATCAGTCTGGCTCAAGTTAAAGGGTTTATAAAGGTTTTAATCTTGACTTTTTTTTATCTTCCTCTATTCTAAGATTGATGGCTTCAATAGGTTCTTTATAGGGCAAGATTTGTTTTTCTTCCTGTTCAATTAACCTTAACAGATTTAGTGACATGAGGCTTTCCCTAGAATCCCCTTCAAACTTAACCTCGCTAGTGCATTGGTTGTTTAAAATCAGCTTTCAGAATCTCAAAATAAATATTCATGTCACTTTCATCCGGGTACCTAAAATATATGGAAAAAAAATAATATAGGTAGAAGTATAAGAAAATCCAAAAGTTTAGCAAGAAAAATGAAAATGGAGACAAAAGATGAACTGCATAATCCTTAATCATTTTTATCAATAATACTTAATAAAAGGACACCTATATAAGGATCTTATAATGCTCTTGGGCAGAAGCATGTAGGTTTAGTTCATAGGATTACTTTAAAATAAACTTAAATATCATAGGAATCTTAGATTCAGTCTAAACACTTAAATCAAATCCTGAAGCGCATAGACTAGTCTCATTATCCATTGTTACGTTCTTTAGCTCCTTAATCATATTAATGGAGAAATCTCTAAATGCCTTATTCAATATGATTATCACATGGTCAAAGCTGGTATTTCCTCTTGATCTTGGCTAATGCATCTTCTTAGATGAAAGTTTTTTTTCTAGTGGCAAAAATAACATGGCTTCTTACCCTAATTCTTGACCCAACAGATAGGCCATCCTTTTTTCATGGCTCTTCTAAGCTTGCTTTTTCTTTTACTATGCATTCGCTTGAACCCTAAACCTCTCTTGTCAATCTAGTTGGTGACTTTTAGAGCACTGATAATCCTTTGAAAATTTTTTACATGTCCTTTTGCAACTTGTTTACCCTCACCAACGGTCAATTTAAAACCCATATGGGTGCTCTTTGATAGATAAAGCTCAACTATCAGTAGGCTTTCCTTAAGATAAGTTATGTTGTCACACTTAAAAGACTAAAAAAATTCCAAGACATTTTCCTTGAGTAAGACATATAGGGCATTAGTTAGCAGTAATTATGTCTTTTTCCTTTCAATGCTTACAACCTTGTTTTCAATAACAAATTTCACTTTTGATGCAATGAAAATAGTATCACCTCCACAGAGTGAATCCAAGGCCTCCCTGATAGGCAATTTTATGATAGAACAATGTCCATCGTATGGAAGTCTACTTCATAAATGTATGGGCTAATTTGGAGTGGGATGGTGATGTTTCCTATGACTTCTCTATAGGTCCCATCGAATGCTCACAAGATTATGTGACTATGCTTGATATTAAATGCAATAATAGGGAGCTTATTCAAACAAGATACAGGCTACATTATGGGCTGATCCATTATCTATAAAAACCTTTAGCAACATGCTACCTTTACAATAAATTGTATGCAGAAAGCTTTGTAACTTCCTCTTCCATCATGGGGATCTTATCATCACTGAAGGAGATATAATTGTCAGTAGGGATATTAGTTACCAGTTAGTCTAACTGGTCGATGGGGATATATGGGGCACATATGATTTATTCAAAACTTTCAAAATCGCATTCCTATGTGCTTCAAAATTTGAAAGTAGTGAGAGCACTCCTATCTTTGCTGGCTGTTTGTTCAACTGGTTAATGATGTTGTATACATTGTGCCTAATAAATTTGAGGAATTCTATAATTTCTTTCTCATTCACTAGCTCCTTGATAGTAGTGTTTTCCATTAAGTTTTGATTTTTGATATGATCAAGGTGTAACATCTATCATTACGGTTAGGTGGCTTAACCTTAAAAGGTCTACATTAGTGGCTTACTTACAAGACTCCCTGATAATTATAGTTTTGCTTTCATACTCTAAGGGACCACATTGTCATTTTTATAAGGGAAAGGAAATAAGAGTTGAATGACCACTTTTAGCATAGGTTAAACAAAGGTAGCTTTGACATCTAACTGGTTGGGGAATAAGACTAATGGCCTTCTAACCCTATAGGGAGGATTCTGCTTGTCCTTCTTTGTATCATTAATAGATAGGCTCATGTCCTTATCCCTCACCTCATAAAACTTGATTTCTGAATGAATCATCTATTAGACCATCTCTAGGAAACCTGTGTAACGTTGCAATAAGTGCCTTTGTCTACAATGGAAACATAAGGATTCAGCAATTTCTTTATTTTGACATTTAGCTTTAGATACTATTTTGACCTTTACAAAGGCTTGCCATACTCTACTCATTGGTGTCATAGCTTCTTTGATGCTTTTCTTAGCTTAACAAGTTTTCCCATTGATTATTGCATTCACCCTTAGTTCTACATAACTTGGGAGAGGGTTAGCTTTAACAATAGGTCCTAGTCTTTACTTGACCTTAATCACACATTTTTCTACTAGACTTTTAACCTTTCTCTTAAACAAGGTGCAGCTCTCAATAAAGTGGCCTTATGCCCCCGTGTGATTAAGCATTTTCATCATATCATTTAGGATATGAAGGTGATCTTAGGTTTATGAACACTATGACCACTAATTGGCCCACTAATAAGTAAGAGTAGATTTTTTTGTAAGAGTTTGGGAGTGGATTGAAATGTTTTCTCTCACATGGTACCTGTTGGCTGTTAGGGGCTTTAGCAATGTTCATGTTACGAGGTTAGGAATTTTAAGTGGTGTTCTAGGTAGGGTTTAGCTCAAAGCTTATTATTGGATTGAATCCAACAAAGCATACTTATTGCAGCATTGGTGAGTAAGGATTGAAACTCGGATAAGCCATGTTGGGGAAGTACATGCTCTGTGCTTAATACGGACTCTAAGTGAACTTAGCTGGATTTTCGCTGACAACATTTACCCCCTTTTCTTTGCCCTTGGAGGTAATCTTTTTATTCAAGCTAAATGACTTTCTACTGAATATCTTGCCATTTTTATGGCATTATTAATCATCTCACCCGATATAACAATGTCAACAAAATTCTTTATGGCATTTCCTACTAGTTTCCATAGTAGAAAGCTTGCAGGGTGCTAACAAATATGACTATTATTTCTTTCTTAATCAAGGGAGGGTGAACCTGAGTAGCTTTCTTGCTCTATCTTTAAGCTTTTAGTGGTTCTCTTCTTCATATCCTAGTCGGATATGTGCTTGTATGGATCAAAGAAAGCGTGGGCTAGATCCACCCATATCTGAACTCTAATAGATCAAACCTTATATACCAGTGGGCAATTGACTCAGTTAGGCTATCCTAAAAGCAGTGGATTAATAACTTTTCATTTTCCTTATAACCCTCCATCTTTTAGAGTACATCAAAGGTGGGCAGTGGGATCTATAGTCCAGTTGTATTTTTTAAAATCTGACACCTTGAATTCAAGTGGGATAAAGAGATTAGAGACTAAATCGAAAGATTTCACGTCTATGATCACTACCTTCTATAGCCTTCAGATGCTTTTCCAATGGGTACCTGCTTAAATTGTCATCAGTTTTAGAAAATCTCTTTGTTTTCTCTCACTTTACTTATTCATCAAGGTCTATGACTAAGGCCTTATCAGTGAAAAACCTTCTACCTATATCCATGAACCAAAGTAGGTGTGAATGCTAGATTTAGATAGATGAATGGCTGAGCTGATAAGATCGGTGTTGTCAAAGGTTGTTGCTCATGTGATACCCTTTCATGATCATTAGCGACCTCAATACCACCATTTAGATTACTCACAAGATTAGCCAACCCTTTACCCATGTTAATGATGCTTGTTTGTCGTTTATCCTTTAGAGCATCAGATAATAACTTAGTTTTGGTATCTAAGCTTAGAGTTCCTTATTCTTGCAAAGCAACTGTTCCTATGACTCTTTATACACAAGTTCCAATCGTTCAATATGGGCTTGATGGTCATTGTCCATGGCTTTTTAGTGGTTATCAGTGTTCATCCAAAATTAGTCTTATATGGCCATGTGAATAGTGAAGGCAAAATACAAAAAGTAAAGGCATTTTGGAGTTTGAGTGCATGTACCCCTAATGTGGAGAAGGTACTATGCTTAACTGTCCATTAAATTCATTGGCTTGCTTAGCAAAAAGTACTAGATCAAGGCCACTTTATCCAGCTAAGCAATGAGAAAGATCAATATTGCCCTATAACAAATTGCTTTAAGTCATGAAAAGGTTCATTTTCATGGCTATTTAGGCTTAAAAAATTGTAATGGATCCAATCACAAGTCCAATGCTCAGGCTTGGTATGAATTTTGATGATTTTTGGTGCTAAAAACATGTCTAAATTAGATTTTTAGATCAATAGTGTAAGGATTGAAAAATGGCAGGAACTGGGCAAAAATGCCTTGGTGTATCAATACAAAGAACATTGCATCAAGAGTAGGACAAATTTTCCTTGCCTATATCAATATAAAGAAACCTATATCGATACACAGAGTAATTTTTGTTCCTGGTCATATTGATACAAGGAACTATGTATTGATACCACAAGGTCTATATCGACACTCACCTTTATGTATCAACACATTTTGGCCAAAATCTACTAGTTTGGCTATGGCATAAGCTAATTTTTTTACAAACTCTTTTGGTATCAATACATCAAGCAAAGAATCGATACTTTGCCTTTTATATCGACAGTAGGAGTAAGGTTTAAGGTGTATCAATACCTAAAGGCTATGTATCAATACCTTTGAATGAAATTATGAATTTTCCAAACCTTTGACCCTCTAAAACTCTAATCTTTGTCGGGGATGGGTAAATGACCCATGCTTGTCTTAATAACTCCGATGATGCCTCAGATAATGACCTCCAATGCCTTAAATATTGGCTTGAACAAATTAAAGTGTCTATATCTTTTATTTAGTCATAATTCCTACATTTCAAAAAATTCCTTAAGATAATTTTATTATTTTGTTTGAGGAAATCAAGTTTTAATATTTGTAAAATCAAAATGTCATTCAAATCCCACCATATGAATCTAGGGAATATGAAGTCTTGTTTTACAAAATTTAAAAAATCTTGATTTTACTCATTTTAAAAAGGATATCCTATTATTAAAATAATCTTTAAATCCCTTCCATGTTTTGAGAGAATTTTGAAAACCATTTTAATTTGGGGACATTGGCTCATTTTTTTTAAAAGATTGGTTTTATTATAAATTAAAGAACCAAGACTTGATCTTGGACTCAGTTTTGATGGAAGGTATGAAACTAATCCTAAAGACCTGGTTCCTACAAAAGATATGAGACCTAAAATACTAGGCTCGGTCTCGACAGAAGGTACGGACCTAAACATAAAAGATTTGGCTTTTTAAAGAAAATACGAACTAGGCCTGGTGACCTGGTTTTAATGAAACTTGATAAAATTGCCCTAAATGGCCAACTTCAAAGTAAAATGTAACATAAATAAAGGAAATTGCTAATAGATCTCAAAATCTTGCAAAATTTTAAAATGACCCCTTAATGGTTAAAAATCCATGAAATGTACTAAGATGATGAAAACACTCTTAAGGGGTGACCACATGATGAAAATTACCTAAACAACCATAATATGGAAAAGTTTACTAAAAGGTCCTTAAATTTTCTAAAACTATAGAAAGGTCTTTACAAGATTAAAAATGCGTAAAAATCACCAAATTATGTTAAAAATTCATGGAAAATCTCCCTGGGTCTTAGGAGGATTCAGCCAAACACAAATGGCCTTAAAAAATTTATGCAAAAATTACAATTAAGTCTCTAAGGTTTTACCAAATTACCAAATGACCTTAAATTTTGAAAAATTGATTATTTGACCCCTGACAACTTTAATTTCAATGAAAACATCCATAATGGCCTTAAAATCAAAGGGCAACCAAACACATCCATAATGGCCTTAAAATCAAAGGTCTTAAAAGGATTCAACCAAACACAAATGGCCTTGAAAAATTTTTGCAAAAATTGCAATGAGGCCTCTAAGGTTTTGCCAAATTACCAAATGACCTTAAAATTTGAAAAAAATGATTATTTGACCCCTAACAACTTTAATTTCAACGAAAACATCCATAATGGCCTTAAAATTAAAGGGCCATTTTGCCAAAATCCCCCCTTAGAATCGGCCAAGAAATGGAAACCACTCAAAATATTTTTCTTATGAAAATAAAAATCATACATGGCACCTACATGAACCAAGACTATTAAATGACCAATGAAGACCTCAAAATTGTATCAACATCATCATCTCAACATATCAACACCAAAATAATCAAGAGAAATAAAAAAAATGGCATGACCACATAAAATAACACACACATATGGAATAAATAAATTTAACATTACCAAAAATCAATAAAGCATATTTAAAAAATAATCAAGACAAAAATTTCACAAACATTGATTTAAATGAAAATAAAATCATGGAAATTAAGGAACGTGAGAAATTTAATTGTAACCCCAAAAGTTTGGCTTTAAAGTTTGAAGTTTTCACCATGGCTCAAACTAATCACCCAATTAAAATTAGAATCATAAGGCTCCCATAAAGGAAAGAAAATGATATGAATGAAATGAAATAGATAAAATCTTATGAACAAAAATAAAAGTTAGCTAGAGAAAATACCTTGAAACTTTGAAAAAGCTTTGAAAATGCTTAGAAAACACTTAGAAAAAAAACAATTTTTGCTAAAAGAAATTAAGAGAGCTAAAATGAAATATGGATTAAGCCATAGAGGCTTGAAACACTTTTGGCCGAATTTCATTTTTTTAATTGTGTTTTTTTCCTTGTTAGGATAAATTTTATTAAAGCTTGTCATAGCCTTCCATACTTTTGTCATCTTTTTCCTACAAGTTATCACCTAAAGCCATGATTTGGCCTATTTAGATGGCATAATGGCTAGTTGTAATACTAGCTGCACCAACTCTTACTCCATAATCATCATGTTGGAACTACTTATGATGAAGCTAAATTGGTTGGAAAGGAATTCAATTTCAATCAAATTGATTTTCATGTAATCGTAATCAAAATAATTTATATCAAACTAGTTTTGGTTAGGGGAAAAATTTGATTCCAATCAAATTAGTCTCACGTAATTATAAGTTTGTTGGAATTAATGTTAAAAAAGCCTAACCAAAATTTTCATGTACCTAAACTAGCACATTAAAAAGTAAAATAAACTATACAAAAACAAATTTTGATTAAAAAATTACATTTGTTAAAAAAAATCTTGGAATTAAGGAAATAAATAAAATTTTAGTGCAAAAATTCTAATTGAAAATTATATGGAAGAATTTAAATTGAAAGGACTAAATTGTAACAAGCAAAAGTTGAATTAAAACTCATTTACTTAAAAGGTCAAATAAAATTTCACATGTAATAAAATTTAATTAAGAGTTTAATAATGCAAAATTCTAATTAAAAGACCATAAGGAAAAATTGAATTAGGAAATCAATGTGGAAAGTTTTATTGTAAAAAGAAACCTAAAAAAAGGTTAATTAAAAGTTCTATGTGTTATATTAAATCAAAAATTAACCATGTGTAAATTCTAATAAAAAACTCTTATGAAAAAATTAATCAAGAAAATGTGTGTGTAAAAATCTAATTGAAAAATTTTTGGTAGAAAAATCTTGGAAAATCTTAAAGGCTTCAATTAAAATTTCTTTAAGCAAAGAATTTAATTAAAATCTATAAGGAGAATCAAATAATGGGAATTAATAATGAAAAATCCAATTAGGAAAATTGGGATGGAAAATCTAGAAAAATTGTCAAAGCTTTAATCAAAATTTTCTATTCAAAAGAATTTTGATTGAAATCTCATGAAGGTTTCCAAAATTCCAACTATCAAAGAATTTAATTTTCATTTTGAAGAAAAATCTTAGTGGAGGATTCCATGCTTAGAATTCCTAAGTACGATATTCCATGTATGAATCATATTAAAATGTTTGAAAAATACGAAAATGTCTAATTCTAATTAAAAATTAAAATTTATATATTTAAAATAAGGCTAAATAGGAAAATCTCATATATAGAAAAAAGAGAAGTAGATTAAAAGTTCTAAACTTGTAAAAGGTTTATGAGAAAACCTTTTATGGAAGAAAAATCTGCTTTGGAAAAAAATAAAAATGTTCGAAATATTTGATTAAAGATAATCAACAAAAAATAAAAATCCTTAACTTAGAAAAAGTTTATGAGAAAAACTTTACGAAATAGAAATTCCTTACATGAGAAAAGAAAAATTTCACAATAGACCCATGTTTAAAAAAAAAACTAAATCCAAAATATTTAAGAAGGTAAAAGAATAAAAAATATGAAACTCAAAAAGAGCGCATGGGAAAATCCTTACGAAAAAGGAGATTCAAGATACCGTTCAAAATTAATTAAAAAATAAATTAATAAATTTGACACTTCATAGGATAAATGCCAATATGAACTTTTCCTCTACAATTTTTTATTTTTAAAGTGACCATCGACATAAATATTATGGGAGTGTCGGTAAAAATATATGACGAACAATTCATAAATTTTGCATAAAAAGGTTTTAAAATTTTTTTTAAAAAAAGAGGAATTTAATCGTGACATCATGTTTAAAAATAAATTCCATAATCCATAAAAAGGAAATTTAAAATCCAATTTTTCTTTGAAATCCATCTTTTTTGACCAAATTTGCTCTTTAAAAACCTTGAAATGCAATTTTTTTGACCATATGTAGAAACAACATCCAAATATAGCCAAATGGGTCCTAAAATACCCAACCCAAGTAGAAAGGGATGACCCTCACTTAATGACTACCCAATTCTTGGTATCGAATATCCTCAAATGTTAAAGAGAAGGGCTCAAAGGAAATTAGGTGTTTATAGTATTGAGTTACTATGCAAAAAAAAGAGCTTGTGAAAGAAAAGTTGGCCAAAACACCTGATCGAATAGGATTAACTTCTAATAATTGGAAATCTGAGTGTGTTGTTGAGAAATATATTTGTATTACTGTTCATTATATTGATAAGGATTAAAAATTGAAAAAAAAAAAGAATAACAATGTTTAGAGCTTTAACCTTCCTTATGATGGTTTTAATATAGTAAATGAACTTGTTTTACGCTTAGTCTAGTGGAACATATAGAAGAAAATTTTTAGCATCACTTTGGTTAATGCATCTTATAATGATGCTAAAAATTTTAAACTATTTCCTGTCTAAAGAGCTACTTCCATGTCAATAGGGCCTTTTATGTGACAGAGCTTGTGCTTTTTTTTTCAAATATATTATGGACATATATTGAATTTTATTGATTAATTTGTTTTAAATCTTATTAATGATATTGTTCATAAAATTAGTTATGGGATCAAGTATATAAAACAAATCTAGCCCTTACAAAACAAGATTTTATGATACAGTTGAAAAAGGTTTTCAATTTAATGGAACTAAGAAGTTCATCAAGATGGAAGCGTGAGAAGGAATTGTACTTATTTAATGCTTTAATCCACTGTTTATTACAAAAATACATTAGTTTATTAGGAACAGAAGGGCAAAGATTTTAAACTATTTACACTTTCTGATAAGGAGTGGGGAAATATTTATATTCTTTACAAATATTTAAAGGTTTCTTTGACGTGACATGTATGTACTCTACTTTAAAATATTCTACTGTAAACATTTATTTTAGAGGGGTTTAGGAAGTTTATAATTACTTGTAGATATGATTAAAGGTCTACATATATTCTTGTGTCCAATGGTTAAACAAACGCAAGAAAAATTCAATAAATATTAGGTTGAGTATAGTTCGTATTATCATGTGCCACCATTTTAAACCTTCATTTCAAGTTGAATTATGTGGAGTATTATTTTATTAAACACTATGGGACTTATGCCTTAGAATTTATGCAAATAGTTCTTAGTATTCTTAAAATTTTATTTGATGAGTATATAAAGAACTCAAAATCTTCCTCTTTGGTTGGAAGTTCTAGTGTTTTAGATATAATTTAGTTAAATCAAGCTTGTGAAGGGAAACTTCTAGTTCATGCTTAATGAAATAAACATAAAATATTTAATCTAAATTAAACATATCAGTAAAATTAAGGAAAGAAATACCTAGATTTCCTTAGGATCTTAGGTAATATATATATGTGGTCAATTTCGGTGGTTTAAAACATAAATCTAATAGAGATCTTACCTACTCAAAGACTCTTAACTTTGAGTACGTGAATCCCTGTAGGATCATTGCCACGACTTGGTTACTTTAATCTCTCTTTAAGACTGTGACCAGCATAAGTGTCCTACCTCTAATCATGATCCACATAAATGTCTATCAGAGCTTTCATGAGGTCTAGTGGTTCGCTAGTCCTAGCGAAAAGGCTTTAAAAGCCTTAACCAAAGGGTAGTATACAGTCATTTTCAATCTTATTCAACCTAGAGCAGTTTTAGGAAGCCATAAGAAAGTCACAAGGATGTGAGATAATGCTGTAGGGAGCTTGTAGAGATGTGGCAAAGCTAGTAGTTTGCTCCTATATGTGGCTACTACTCTATCTCATGCTAGAAAACATTTTTCTCACTTTTTCTAGATGAAAAACAATTCTAGATTATCAAACACAAAAGTGGCACATGGAGCTATAAAGAGAGCTAGGGTTTGCACTAATCTTGCTTAGAGATTTGGAGGGAATGGCACCTAAGGTTTAAGATAAATAAAATGTATATCAGCCATATAAAAACTCTTATAGATTTATATTTATATAACTACTTTTAGGTTAGGCTTAACTCATGGGTCAACCAAGCCCATTACAACCAAACCCAGTGGGTGGTGCGATATTTAGTATTTCCATAAAGATCTAGGTAAAACTTTTTTACCTAGTCCACTTAGGATTAGACCCAAACATTAACTACTTAATATCTTAGCCTAAGTAAACAATAATAGGGCCTACCACTACTGTGTTTAGCTCATATAAAGTCAAAAAGAGATTTATTTAAAACAAGGCCCAATCGACTTAGGCCAACATCTATTTACATGCAAGAACATTTAATTCTCAATTAAATTTCTCTCTTAAGAAAACAATTTTACTTCATGTAAATATATTAAATAATTATCAACGAATTATTCAATTTGCCAGAAATAACTATCTGGCCTAAAACCTAGGTATCCCTACCTACATGCCTACTATTAAACATGACCTTGATAAGATATTGTTAACTTTACTACCACATTTAGACATCTCTTATTAGCTTTCACAAATCTAATTTATATATTTAATAATACTTAATTAAACTAATTTAATTAAGTCTTCCATATTATACCTTTTATGTAATTAAGTCATAGTTAACTAAATCCTAGTTTTAATCCAATAAATCATCTTATTTTTTGTGATAGATTAAGTTCCTAATATGTTGGCTATGAATATAATAAATCTAATTAATTATATTCATAGATCAAGAGCAGAATCTGGCAACCTATCATAAACATCCAAATATTGAAGAGTTAAATGACCTTGGAGAAACCTTTCAATGACTAGCCTTGTAGTGTAATTCAGTCTTTTCACCAAATATCGCAGAAAGACCATGAGCATGGTACAATAACTACTCATGTGTCAATCCATGTTAGTTCTTATGGGTTAAGGTTAACCTTATGTATTTAAAAAAGCAATTTCTTTTAAATTAATCATGCATTGGCCAAAGACTTTCTTAAGTTGAGCAAAACAAAAAAGAAATAAGATATGTCTCTGATGTCACTTAAAGTGGTGAATCCTCTCTAGATCACTCATAGACCTTCGTATGGTTTATGCCATACCTAAAACCACTATACCATAAGCATCCATCTATTGTAGGCCCATTTCATAATGGAATTAAAGCATGGCATTCCATATACAAGTTAACTTGATATCACAAGTCAAAAGACTTGTTTAGTGAACTTGTTTCCAAAAAACATGCACCATATGCCATCTAAGATCGATTGTTTACTTTGCAAATAAGAAAGCTTTACACATGCTAGTCTTTAAGCATTGCCAATATCCTATCTTAGCAATACAATTACTAAGAACTATTTTAGGAACACAGCTTTGATGCCTAAGTATGCCATAATTATAACTCATTACAAATCCTTTGCAAGGTGAAAGGTGTTCTGCGGGCTTTATCCATTTAATAGTTCATGATTGTTAGTCACTCTACTACTATAAAAGAAAACCTTATATCATTAAATCAAGTGATTAGTTTGCATTATTAACTAATATATGCCTCATCCAAACTAATTGGCTCTAATGCATATATTAACTTCTCTCACTTGCACTAAGTCAATTGTTAACACATCCAATACTAAACGCTTTTGATTAGCAATTGTGTCTCACCTTGGACAAAGCTTGAGTACTATTGTGACAATAAAAGCTACTTGATCCAAATGTTACTTTAACATTTAGGAATAAAAGTACTAGATTCCAAATCTACTCGAGTACTAGATTCCAATCATATAGCTCAATTATTACTTTAACAACTTAGGAATAAAAGCTAATGATCTAAATGCAACTCCTTTTGTAAGCATAAACAAAAGAGTTTGTTTATGACTTTTGGTTATAAATATGCAATCTTTTCTAGTTTGGAACATTTTCCAATAATTGCCTTTTTAATATCATGGCTATTTATCACTAAGTCAAATTATGATCTTTAACTTTTAAAGAATCATAAATGCCTTCCACTAAATCCTATATGTGTAGATTTAGATGGAATTTGATTCAAAAACTACTTGAATCCTATAAGTTAAAGACCATTTAAATTCTTAATACCATTGTAAGTGTATTTTTGAAAATAACGTGACCATAACATAAAACAAATTCTATGATTACTAATTTATTCAATAAGGAATAAATCTAAGCACAACATTAAACGCTAATAATCCAACTTAATTGGCATGTGAATGCCAAAATAAACATATAAGGTTTATGAATAAATCATGATTATGTCTAGAAACATTAATCAAAAAGGCAATCTTTTATCAATAGTAATAAGATTGTCACTTCTTATAGTCCATCTTCACTACTCCTTTCATTTGGGCCTTACAATATGTCATTCATATTTAAGTACCAACCTATAGGTATCGTATACCAAGAGAAGTGAATTAATCTTTGTATTTATCTTATATTGAAACTCTTGTATCATATCAAAGTATTATATGCAATCGTTACTTTATTAATCTAGTTATCCACAACATTTACATATTCCTTTGTCATTTTTTTTCTCTTTCTTTAAAATAAGGTGAATGGACAATGTATAGATCATAATCCATTTAAAGTGCTAAAGTCTTGAAATACATCCTATCAAATAAGGCCTAATTAGACTATGTCTGACAGATTGCTTAGGAATAAATCCTTCGGGATGTCAAACCTCTCATGATGATTATCCTTATAAAATAATTTTTTAAGGTTTTAGATGATTTCATGAACTTGAATAGCCATTAGCTCATTTTGAAATTCATGTGTCACACTAGATGTGGCTTGATTTAAGGTCATCAGTATGAACTTGATAGACTACCCTTGACCCAGTGAGTTATTCTTGGATATGCCTTTCAAAGTAGGACAAGTCAATGGTGTCCGGCCTCTTAAAACTTATAAGCATTATATATGCTACTTCGCAATAGCTTATTAGTTCTATTGTTTTTATATCCATTATGAACCAAAACATTTTATAATTTATAATTTGCAACTTTAATCAGTAAGTAAGGTTTTACAAATTTAATGATTATTCTTATTATTTTATCAAGGTTATAGCCCTCAACCATAACCCAAAAGGTTCGACATTTGAATCCTTTTAATGAGCTAAGACCCTTTTCATCCTTACATGACCTTATGTAACTTAACAAACCATGTAGAAACTAATTAAGTAGGCAACTTAACTTGCCAATTTCCTCTCTATGCAACTCTTTGATCTATTAGATGGCAACTTTTTGCCTAAATGCATAGTATGCATTTCGCCCAACAATCACCTTTAATGTTATATGGTCAAGTGCGACACATCTAAACTATACAACAACAGTTGAGTAAGACCAATATTCATAACTCAAGCTATTTGGGCAGTACTTTGACCTCGAGTGACTTAACAAGTCTCCTACAATTGAACTCGAGTATCTTGTTAAGAACAATGAAAGGCGTCTAATCATGCTTAGGCATAGACTCAATACTTTACGAGGAATTTTTACCATATAACTTAGGTCTCATTGCTTTGTTTAATTAGCATGTATAGCATTTATTCAATGATATATCACATATATAAGTAAAAAATATATCTAACACATGAAATCTACTAGGATGATTATTGACTTTCCTTGAGCCATTAGGAAACTAATTGGTCAAATTCATAAGGATATTATATAAGGTCTTCGCAACTCTTGATGGTGATCTCTTTAGTTATCTCTTCTTAGCACAATCTTCTTTACATTTTGGATTTACATCAATTCTAATCTTATCCTAATCCTATATCTACAAGTCCTATATGACTTACATTTCATTATAACAAACATGGAGTTACATTCAAGGGGAGTTAGGTTAGAAGAAAATTTACAACCAAAAATTAAAAGAGAACATTCACAGACCCTATTTACAAAATAAATACCAAAAGAAAAATTCAACCATCCATAACCTTGTCATACTAAGGTCTAGTCCATAATCATCCCCATGCTAGCATAATCATATGATAAGCATGAAATTAAATAAGCATAGCTAATATCACTTGGTGATCTTATGTTCATTTGCATAAACCTCTTCAAACAATTTGAGATGATTTATCAAATTATTTTAGTAATTTCAATTTTTTAATGAAAACATTTTTAATTGAATTTCTTAACTTTTAGGAAGCTTGTCTTAAATTGAACATTAGCTAACTTTTAGGTTGTTTGTGTTAATTAGGATATTATCTAACTTTTAGATAACTTTATCTTAATTTGGATAAGCCATTTAGCATGTAGTGTTTTCTAAACCATATAGGAAACTTGTTTCCAATTTTTTTAAGTCTTTGTAATTAGCTCATATTTAATTTAAATAAACAAATAATTTTCTTAGATGATTAACATTTCTTCTAATCTTATTAAAACAAATCCTAATTGAATTAGGATTAATTCTTTAAATTAAATATTATCCAATTAAAACAATTTTACTGGATGTAATTTCATGTCTATTATTATTGAATCCATGTCTTAGACATTTTCAAAAATTATTACAATTGGTAGTGTCTGGTGCTAACTAGGAGTTTTGATAGAACTCAACCTCTTATGGATGTCCTTATTGCACTAATTTACTAAATATTTTAGCAAATTTAAATATATATATTTGTTTTGAGTTATATTGTTCTAATTGTATTGGACCTCAAATCTTAAGAATCCATGTTGGATTAAACTTCTTCAATTTCTTAAAAAAGTGGCACAAAACTAAGAGTCCTAGTCCTACTAGGAGTCTACTCTATATATGGCTATCATAACCCATCTTGGTTCAACTCAATTACCATAGTCCTTCTCCCACTAAACCTTTGAAAGTTGCTGCTAATTGCAGCAATTGATTGCTGCCATGGATGCCTCACCAAGATTCCAAGAATAAGGATACATGCACCAAGTGCACCCAATATCGCCTAGAATTAAAATGTTTTTAACTAGGATTTTAACCAAAATTTTCCACCAAGTATTATGAACAATTCATGACACTTTCATGGTGGAACATGGAAAAAGTGGTAGCAATAGTTACTGAAAATTTTAGCATCATTAAAACATAAAAAATGGGCCATTATAGCACTAGTCAACACTAAACTATTGATAGATGACTCCACCATCAATTTAATTAGTAAAATCATATTTTAAACTGATCAATATTGAGAATAAAAATGAATTAAAATGCTGGAAAATTAAAAATTAAATAGAAACAATTTATAAAATTTTCAACCCATGTAACGGATCAAAACAATGTCGAAACAACTTGGAAAGCTTAAGACATCTTAGCACTTTAACCTATATTAATTAAAACAATTTTAATTAATTATTTAAAAATTTAAAACATGATTAAATCCAAAAATTACAAATTGTCTATATTTTAAAAATTAATGAAAAATAATTTTTTAAGAATTTTACCAAATCAGAACACAAATTAATCAAATTGATTTTCACCAAATATCAGCATGCTTCACCACAAGTAATCTAAAAAGCTTAGTCTCTAACACCACTAAAGGGAAATTTCAAACTCATGCTTATCAAAACAAACATAAAATATTTAATCTAAATTAAACATATGTAGAAGAATTAAACAAAGAAGTACCTAGATTTCCTTAAGATCTTAGGCAAAAATGTACATGTGGTTGATTTTGGTAGTTTAAAACATAGATCTGATAAAGATCTTTTGTACTTAAAGACTCTTGACTATGAGTTTGCTGATCCTTTCACGATTGCTACAAGCAGCACAAGTGTCCTGCCTCTAATAGTGATCCATACAGATGTTTGTTGGAGCCTTCATGAGGTCTAACGGTTCTTTGATGCTAGCCAAAAGGTATCAGAAGCCTTAACTAAAAGGTAGGATATAGCAACTTTCAATCTCACTCAACCAAAAATAGTTCTAAGACACAATAGAAAAGTCATAAATATATGAGATAAGGTTGTAAAGAGGTTATAGGGATAAGACAAAGGCAGCATTTTACCTTCTATGGGTGGCGGCTATTCTTTCTCATGCAAGAAAATAAGTTTTCTCACTTTTTCTAGATCAAGAACGATTCTAGATCATCAAACTATAAATTGGCATATAGAGCTATAGGAAAGCTAGGGTTTGCACTAACCTTACTTAAGGATTTGGTGGAATGGTGCATAAGGTTTTCTAATAGGCAAAACCTATATCAGTCACCAAAGAATTCTTGTAAAATTTATATAACTAAATTTAGGTTCGACATAACTAATGGGTCAACCGAGCCCATTACTATAGAACCTAATAGGTAGCCCATCTTTGGTGTTTCCATAGGGATCCAAGTAAAACTCTTGTTCGTAGTCCATATAGGATTAGGCCCAATCATTAACTATTTAATATCTTAACCTAATCCAACACCAATATAGCCCACTACTATTGTGCCTCACTCACATCAAGTCTAAATAGGATTTGTTCAAAATAAGGCCTATTTGACTTAATAATTAGTACTTTGGGCCAACCCCTACTTACATGCAAGAACATTTAATTCTCAATTAAATATCTCACCTAAGTAAAATAATTTTACTTCATGTAAATATTCTTAAATAAAATAATATTTGTCAAAATTAATTATCGAGCCTAAAACTAAGATATCCTTCTTTACATTCCTACTATTAACATGATCTTGATAAGATATTCTTATCTCTACTACCACAATTAGAAGTCTCATATCAGATTTCATGAATCTAATATATTTCTTTAATTATACTTGATTGACCTAATGCAATTTAAGTCCTTCACATTATATCTTTTATTTAACTAAGTTAGATTTAATTAGATCTCGGCTTTAATCTAACAGATCATCTTATTATGTGTTACCCATTAGGTTTCCAACATGTTGGCAATGTTTATAATAAATTTAATTTATTATATTCATAGATCAAGAATGGGATTTAGCAATCCATCATGACCACCCAAATATTAAAAAATCAATAATACCTTAAAAAAACATTCAGTAACCAATCTTATAGTGTAATTCGATCTTTTCACCAGATATCCTAAAAAGATAATGAACATGATGTAGTGTCTACTTAAGTATCAATGTATATTAGTTCTTGTAGTTTATGGTTAACCTCATGAATTTAGAGAAATAATTTCTCTTAAATTATCATGTGTTAGCAAATGACTTATCAAGTTAACCAAATCTAAGAACAAATGAGATATACCTATGATGTCAGTTAGAGTAGTGAATCCTCTCTGGAATATTCATTCACCTTTGTATGGTTTATGCCACACCCATAACCAACCTACCATAGGCATCCATCTATTGTGGAGCTATTCATGATGGAATCAAAATAGGATAATCCCTGTACAAGATGACCTAGTATAATAAGTCAGAAGACTAGTTACTATGAGAACATTTCTATAGACACTTGAGTGACAATACCAAATAGAGTTCTCGCATGGGCCAGTGAAATTGTTTCCATGAACAAGCACCCACATGTCATCCCAAGTATCCCATATATTTAAACTATGAAATTGATTACTTACTTCATAAGTAAAAAGGCATAAAATGTGCTAGTCTTTTAACATTACCAATGCCCTACCTTGGTAATACAATTATTAGAAAACTATTTTAGGAACAAGACTTTGATGCATAAAGATCCCATTATAACTCATTATAATTTCTTTTACAAGGTGTTTCATAAGCTTCATCCAATTAGTAGTTCATGATTATTAATCATTTTACTAACGTGGATGAAAACTTATATCATTAAACTAAGTGATGGGTTGCATTGTTAACTAATATATATCTCATCCAAGCCGATTGGCTTTAAGGTATATACTAAAAACTTGCAAGAGTCTAAACTTCGTAAAGTTGACATGGAATCAGGTAGTGACAGGTTGATTATTACAAATTATATTTTAAGCCAACCCAAAGCTATAAATTAAAAATTTCAGTTAGATTTTTAATTGGAAAAACAAGCATTTGAATTAAATAGTAATATTAATATATTAGGTTTATTGGAGTAAAAGCTCAATTTGGTATTCTAAACTTACATTATTAGTTCATGACATTTTAGCAATTCCAATTTCAACTGTTGCTTTTGAATCAACTTTTAGCATAAAAAAATGTTATCAATTCTTTGAAGAGTTCAGTTAAACCAGAAATGGTTTCAGCTATTGTTTGCTTTGATGATTAGATTCGAGCTAGAGGTTTTTCAACAAGTACCTAACTATTTAGTTTATTTTTACATAGAATGGAAAATGAAGCATTTGACTCTAGTGGTGATAAGAATGATAATGATAATGATGTTGTTTTTATTGCCTATTAAGTTATCTTCTTAATTATGAGTCAAATTTTAAGTGCAAAATTTATTATGTGCGATAATGATTCAATGAGCTTATGATATTTTTTTCAAATTATTCTAAATAAATAAAACCTTTGGCTTGGACCATTTGTTTTAGTTTTTATGCATATTAAGAAAGTAGTTTGGATTAAAATGTCATATTCATTGCTTGCAATAAGAGTGTCAAGTTCTAATCATGGAAAGAAATATGATTAGTATTAATAATAAATAATGAGTTTTAAGAGTGATTAGCTAGCTTTGCTCTAGATATTTCAGACTCAGACTATTTTTTTTCTTATTTTATTTTTAATTTGACAGCTTATCGTTTGAATCCTACTAATAATAATTTGTAATTTTCAAAGCATCTTCTAATCTATCTTGAGCTTTAGTTAGATGACATTTATGACTAATTTTACTTGGTTTTCATATGTTGTTGAACCTTTTTCATTGATTTTTCATAGATTTCTTTCCTACATGAATGAGATAGTTACTTCTGTAATAGATAGAGTTTGAGATACCAAACCAAATTACCTTATGTCATATCATCCATATTGGTGTTTGACATCATTATATCTAAGAATGTTTTAAACCAAATAAAACTATTGTAAGGGAAGGTTAATGTTTGTGGTTATTGCTTGTTACTTGCTAGTTGATGGTTGTTACCTAGGTTATTATTGTTGCTTTAAAGTTCTATGCCTATTACTTTGAAGAACTTATTGAACTTGAAATGCAAAACTTTTGAAATGTGTTCATGCATTAAACTTATTGGTTATTTTCTATTATTTTTAATTTTTTTCTAGTGTGATATTATGGTATAAGTATGAATTTTATTTAGTAATATGATGGTTGTTTAATATTAAATACATTTAATTATTTTTTAAATTAGAAAATGACTTGGGCTTACTAGGCCTACACATTGCAATGATAAATAAAGAAGGGCTTGGTTATATTAGGCTATCCATACTTCAAGCTGTGTTAGGCTTGGAAAAAAAATGCTATTAATCCTATCTAGGCCTAGCCCAAACTCGATCTGACCCATAACCAAGTCTAACAGCCACCATTATCTCTCTTGGTGTGCAAGCTTCTTAATTATCCACTTAAAGTTTAACTTTTTTATTTCAGGTTGGACCCACTAGGCCATTTGGCCTAATGTCTTAGCACTCTAAGTTATGCCAATCCTCTTTGGTTAATATACATAATAAAATTGGTTCAAAAGACCAATTCTAATACAATGCATCAAATTGACTAGATCAAGACTTCTTCGGCTTGAATTTAATTCTCAAGTAAATCACTTGCTCATGTAAAACAATTCCATTATTTGATCAATCAATGTCATCATTGGACACTAAGCCAAACCAAGTTATTTGAATATTCCTTAAATTGTCTTAATGTAAAAGCCAAGGTTGTCTTCTTAAGATCGCTTGATTATCTTTGCATTATTAAGACATTATTCCTAGATTTCTCAAATCTTAATTATGTCCTAATTTACGTTAACTAAACACTTCAATTAATTCTTCCTTAGCAAAAGAACTTTTATTTAGTTAGGTTATACTTAATCGAATCTATGTTTCATCTATACATTAATGTCCTATTCTGTGTGACCTTTTAGTTTCCGAATATGTTGCCAATGAACATAAGTTAATCTCAGTAACCTATATTCATAGATTAAAAATGGGCTCTAGCAAGCCATCATGATCACCTGAATATTTGTAGGGTCAAGATAAAGTTTTCTAAAACCTTTTAGTGACCATCCTATTGGTGTAATTCAGTCTTGTCACCAAGTATCCTAAAAAGATTGTAAGCATGGGTTAATGTCTACTTATGAGTCTATTTATATTAGTCATTACAATTTATGGTGAACCTGATGAATTTAAAGATGCAATTTCTCCTAAATTCATCATGTTTTAGTCAAAGGCTTTATCTAGTTAAATTGAGCCAATGGATATATCTTCGATGTCACTCAAAGTGGTCAAACATCTCTGGCTTACTTATCCATCTTTGTATAGTTCATTTTATACCCAAAATCGCATCTCTTTTGGCATCCTTCTTGGAGCCTACTCGTGATTAAATCAAAGGATAATAGTATCCACACAAGGTGATTTATTATCACAAGTTTGAGGGCTAGTTACATAATTAAAACATGAGTGTCGACATCTAATTATGTCCAAGCCCCCTTTCTTGACAGTCTTGAAATATTTGAGATTAAGAGCTAAGCGGCCACTTGATGGTGGTATATTTCTTAAAGGTAAAAATAAATGTTTCAGGACCTATTTAGTTGTATTTAAATGACTACAGGTACACATGACAAAATTAATGCCATTTCAAGGGTCGTACAGAACAAATCTCAGATAAAAAACAAAATATCAAGGGAAAAAATTAGCTTTTAATTCTTTCTTTTGAAATTTTGAAATTATTTTTACAGATATTATCACAGTCAAATTTCCCATTTCTAGAAATTTTTTGAGAATTTTTTGTTAAATTCAGGAAGCTGATCATTGTATATTTTTACCAATACCTATGTGGCATTTATGCTGATATGCACTCTAAAAAATCAGAAATATTCAAGGAAAAAATCATATTAGCATTTATAAGACAAAATGTAACAAGTTATCAATTTTAGTAATTAATTTTGAATTTTTAACAATATTGCGAGTACTAGACTCATGAAATTTTTCGTGTTAAAAATTGTTCCAGATTTCAAGTTTTCATATTTATTATTTTTATAAATTGATATTTTGATTAATGTATGGAATAACATTCATTTTTATAAAATTTGAACATATTTTTAAAATTTTTTCATTTCCAAAATATGGAGTTTTCTACTTCATAAATTTTTTGGTAAAATTTTTTAAGCTTATAATTTTTAAAATTCCTCAAATATTATCATTAAATTCATATTAAATTAGTTTTTTCAAAATTCAATTTGCATATTTTTATAATTTTTTCATTTTCAAGATACGAAGTTTTCTACTTCATAAATTTTTTCGAGAGGATTTTTTTGAATTTATAATTTTGAAAATTCTTCAAATATTCTTATTAAATTCATATTAAATCAATTTATGAAAATTCAAGTTATTTTATAAGTTTTGCATTTTTATGTTTATTCATGCTTAGAAAAAAATTCTAACATGTATATGTATTAATATTTAAATTAAATATGTGATGAAAAAAAACTTTTGCCAAAAAAAATACTGGCCGAATCATGTAGAGGCTTATTTTGTGATGTTTTAATTTTATTTAACTTATTTGAAAATATGGAATTCTTAAGGACTAAATTGTAAAAATTGTAAAATTTTTTCTATGGCCATCCAACCATGGCTGATTGCTTATAAGCATCTTTGGTAGTGTTTTTATGCTTAGTTTAAGATATTTGAATGTGTTTTATGCATTTTATACCGTTTTGGGGCCATTTTATAATTTTAAAAAGTTTAAGGACTAATTTGTAAAATATAAAAAATTATTCTTTAGCCATAGGTGTTTGACCAAATCATTTTCATAATTTTTGGTGTGGTTTTTCTGATTTTTCATGATATGTTTTCTTTTATTTATGATTTTCTATTATGTTGGGACTAAATTATAAAAATGAAAAATTATGTTTCAAGTCCATCTATGCTTAGCCAATTGCTTGTGCATACTTGTGAAATGTTTTCATGTTTATTTTGATGCATATGAATATATTTTATGCATTTTCCATCATTTTGTGGTTATTTTGTAATTTTAGAAAGTTTATGGGCTTATTTGCAAAATTACAAATTTTTGTTCTAAGGCCATAGGAACTTGGCCGAATTTATTACATGATCTTTGGTATGATTTCCATAATTTTTAGGGATGAATTTCATGTTTAATTATGATTTATTTTGTATAGGGACTAAACTACAAAGTTACAAATTTTCAGGGACTATCTAAAACTTTGAATTTTAGAGTTAATATGATAGTTTGACATTTAAAAAATATATTTCTAACATTCTTATGGTCTTTCGTAGGGGTGTACAAATTATTAAAACCTTTCATATTCTTCTAGTTTTTCATTAGGGTACGAAATATAATTTTGAAAAGTTTATAGACCTATTAGCAATTTTTGCATTTTAGGTCATTGTTTGATATCTAAGTTACCTATGGAGTGTATAATGGTTATTTCACATCATTTTCTAGTCTAATGTGATCACCAGGAAACTTATAGCTCGAAGGTGTACAGTAGGAGTAGGTCTATTTACGATATCATCCAGCCTTTTAGGTTACTGAGATGCTTATAGGTCGAAGGTACACCTTAAGGATATTTTAGTAATTTCTCTAGAATCGAGTCCCATGTGATCACCACGATACTTATAGATTGAAGGTTATAATAGGAGTAGGTTCATTTGCTCATGATGTCATCTAGCCCTTCAGGTTATCAAACACGTATACATCGAAGGTATACCTTAGGGCTATTTTAGTAATTTATCTTAGAACCAAATCCTTTATGATCATTGGGATACTTATATGTCGAAGGTGCGTAATAGAGATAGATTTGTCTTTTTATAAAGTTGTTGAGTCTTTTAGGCTTAACGGGATACTTCTATATCAAAGGTAGACCCTAAAGATATTTTAGTAATTTATGTTAGAACTAAGTTCTATGTGATCACCAAGATACTAAGATGTTGAAAGTGTAAAGTAGAAATAGGATCATTTGTTCATGAAGTTTTAGAATCTTTAAGGTATCTAGATACTTATTCATCGAAGGTACTTCTAAGGGACATTTAATTTATTCATTTTAGAACCAAATCCTTTAAAGTCACTGAGATATATGTCAAATGTGTACTTTAGGGGACATGTTCATTATTTTGACCAAATGAGGATCTTTAGAGTCAAGTTTAGCACATTTTGTCTAAACTAAGTCTTAGGTTGATTTTTATTTTAATCATTAATATTTGCTAATAAAATTCAAAGTTTTGTAAATTAAAGCAATGTCTCCGATGTTAAATAGTACGTGAAATTTCTATCAGCGTATGAGAAGGATTCTACGAATTAATTTAGTAACAAGATATCCTTTAAAAAATTAAATTTGAGATTTTTAAATTTTTGTAAAAATAAAACCTTTGTATTCCACCTATTTTCCAACAGGGTAAAAAAGATATTTTGCTTTTTAAAACCCTTTGTATTCCATCGGCTCTCTAACGGGGCATGAAAGAGAATAATGAAAACCTTCGTGCTCTTCTGCAAAGATCATATAATAAATTTAGCCAAGTACCTATGGCCTTAGAACAAAAATTTTGCAACTCTAAACTTTCTAAAATTATAAAATAGCCATAAAATGATGGAAAATAAATAAAACATATTCATACATATCAAAATAAACATGAAAACACTTTCACAAGTATACACAAGCAATCGGCCAAGCGTAGATGGCCTTGAAACAAAATTTTCCACTTTTATAATATAGTTTTTTCATAATAGAAAATCATAAATTAACAGAAAACACATCATTAGAAATAACAAAAACCACACCAACAATCATAAAAATGATTCGACCAAACACCTATGGCCATAAAACAATTTTTTTTACATTTTGCAAATTAATCCTTAAAATTTTTTAAATTATACAATGGCCCTAAATGGTACAAAATGCATGAAACATATCCAAATAAAACAAAAATTGCATAAAACCTAGTGAAGTCACCAAGCTGTAAGAATATGGCTTAGATACGAATCATGACCAGCCCGATTTTAAACTGCAGATGTACCCTTTGTTCCTATTTATATCTATATATCATTATTCTTTTATTTAGGGCCCATATCATTATTATTATTTCTTTATTTTTCATGTATAGGGACTGAATTGTCAAGATAAATCGCTTATTAGACTTAACTCTAAATAGTCATTAAGAAATAATCATTTATTTGGGCATCGCCACTAATTTTACTTTAGTCCGGTGAGATTGGACACCTGCTAGAGTTTATACTTTAAGGATTACGAACCCCATAAAAACAAACTCTGAGTCTACATTCATACTAGAGATCACTTAAAAGGGTCTGGGAGTCAATTACAATTACAAGTATAGATCGACCTTCTCATGATGCCTGACAATCAATACCTTATAAATCATGTGCTAACCTAAATTTTGATTTTTATACAAAGTTATTATTTCGAATGAAAAAAATCAAGTTTTTAATATTTTTGAAAATCAAAGTATCTTCCACACATTTCATAGATCTAGAAGAACACAAAAGCTTTTATCATTCTCTGTCATACCTCGATGGAATCATTGGAATATAAAAGATTTTAAAAATCAAAATATCTTTTGTACCCCGCTGGAGAACCAGTAGAATATAAAATGTTTTATTTTTTCAAATTTTATGGAAAATCCTAATTTTCATATTTTTAAAAGGATATCTCATTATTAAAATAATCTTTAAAACCCCTCCCATATGCTGGAGAAATTTTATGTACTATTTTAATATCAAAGATATTGCCTTAATTTTTAAAAATTTCAATTTCATCCTAAGACTCAGTTTAGACAAAGTATACTAAACTCAACTCTAAGGATTCTAATAGCCAACATGTCCCCCAAAGTATAACTTTCACATAATAGTATCCTAGTGACCCTAAAGGAGTCGGTTCTAAAAATAAATTAACCAAATGTTACTAAGGTGTACCTTTGACATGTAGGTATCCTGGTACCCTAGAAGATTCTAAAACTTTATAGACAAGTGAACCTATTACTACTGTACACCTTCAACATCTAGGTATCCCGGTGATCATATAAGACATGGTTCTAACATAAACTACTAAAATGTCCCTAAAGGACTGATATCTCTATAAAAAGACAAACCTATCCCTCTTATGCACCTGTGACACAAAAGTATCCTGGTTATCTCATAGGACTTGGTTCTAAGGTAAATTACTAAAATAGACCCAAGGTTTACCTTCAACATCTACATATCTCGATAACCTAAAAGGCTGGATGACATCATAAATAAACAACCCCACTATTATTATACACCTTCAACATAGAAGTATTTCAGTGATCACATAGGACTCGGTTCTAATATAAAATTACTAAAATATGTTTTTGGTGTACCTTTGACCTATAATTATAAGGGCTTGAAAATGGTATGAAGTGATAATTATACCCTTCGTGGGTAATTTGGACATCAAGATTGACCTAAAATGCAAAAATTACTAATAGGTCCCTAAATTTTTCAAAATTGCATTTCGCACCTCCACTGAAAAACTAGAAGAATACAAAAAGTTATAACAATTTCAACACCCCTCTAGAAGATCGAAGGAATGTTAGAAATATTCTTGGTGTCAAAAATATTAAAATAATCCTAAAATGCAAAGTTTTCTAAATGATCCCTAAACTTTGCAAACTTTACAATTAGGTCCCTATACAAAATAAACACATAATTAAACAAAAAAATACATCATAAAAACTTATGGAAATAATGTAAAAATTACATAATCACTTCGACCAAGCAACTATAGCCTTAGAACAACAATTTTGCAATTTTGGAAATAAGTCCTTAAATTTTTTAAAATTGTATTTCATACCCTAAAGGAAAACTGCAAGAATACAAAATGTTGTAATAATTTTTACACCCCTACAAAGCACCATAGGAATGTTTAAAATATTCTTAAAATGTTAAAAATATCATATTAACTCTAAAGTCCAAAGCTTTTCTAAATGGTCTCTAAAGTTTGCGAACCTTGTAATTTAGTCCTTACATGAAATAAACACATAATTAAACTCAAAATTCATCACACAAACTTATGGAAATCTTACGAATATTCACAATTTCAATTCGCCAAACACCTATGGCCTTTGAACAAAAATTTTTAATTTTGCAAATAAATCCCTAAACTTTTTAAAATTACAAAATGTCTCAAAATGATAAAAAAAATTCATTAAAACCATTCAACTATGTTAAACTAAGCATGAAAACACTTTTCAAGGTGTCTACATGATTTGACCAAGCTTGAATGGCCATAGAAAAAAAATTATAATTTTTGCAACTAATATTTCCATATTTACAAAAAAAGCTAAATAAACTCAAAAACATCACAAACAACCCAAAATGTTTTGGCCAACATAGTATTTCAACAAAAATAATTTTTTTCATCATATATTTTTCATGAATATCAATATACATGCATGTTATAATTTTTACCAAGCATAAACAAGCATAAAAACATGATAAATAAAGAATAAATCAATATAAATCAACATGAAAATATTAAGAAAAATCACATAAATATATACATAAAAATAACAATATAGTATCAACAAACACAAATAATCTCAACGAAAATCAAACTATATCTAATAAAAATTAACTAAAACAACAAAATTAAAAACTTTAATCATAGCCATCATACTTGACTTTTGAACATGAATTAAAATTCATGAGCACAAGTATTCCTTTGGCTCATTAAAAAGAAGATTTAAACAAGAAATAAATAAAATTTAAGAATTTTACAAGAAATTTACCTTAGAAAAGCTTGAAAAATCAAATATTTTGGTGTTTTTTTTCTTTGTTTTTTCTTCCTAAAGCCTAAAGTCCTCTAAATCAAGGAAACACCCACTATATATATTGTTGGTATTCGACCAAGAAATATAAGAATCCTCTTGGCTGATTGGTTTATAGGCTATTCCGCCATTTTCTTTTTTCTTTATTCATTTCATTTTTTATTTTTTTTACTTTAATATGCATTATTTAATGAATTTTGTCTTGATGTATTTTAGTCAAAATGTAATGCATGAGTCATGTGGGCTATGGTTTAGGTGGCACCAAGACCAAGAGTAGCTAATGGCTATTGCCTGGTTAAATCAGCACTAACTTGACATCAAGCCCAAAAGTACCTTATGGTTATCACCTAGTGAAATTAGCACTAACTTAACACCATGCCTAAGAGTAGCAGATGGTTCTTACCTGGCAAAATTGGCACTAACTTCACACCAGGCCTAATAACTTTATTTTGATTAAATTTGTAATTAAATTTGTTTTTATAAAATTTTATTCTTGTAATTTACTGCAATTTAGTTCCTATAATTTGTTTTTTATTCAAATTTAAATTTTTTTCCCTCTCATGTCTCTAGAATTAATGATGCCAATATGCCACGCATGATGCAATTCATAAAATGATGAAAGTAATTAATTTAAATCAAATCAAAGGAAATACCAAAAAAATAAAGATTAAATAAATAAATAAGTAAAATCATAGAATTTTTTAGGAATAATTCAGCTAAAGGCTATTCCTTTAGCTCTTGGTCAACTTTTATCCCCTATAAATCGGGGATCATTTTTTCAATTCGAGACTTTAGGTTGGAGGAAAAAAAAAGAGAAAACCCAAAATATTTGATTTTTCAAGCTTTTCTAACATAAATTTCCTCTTTTTAATGAGCCAAATGAATACTTGTGCTCCTGAATTTTGGTTCTTCTAGTATGAAATGCAATTTTAAAAATTTTAGGGGCTTATTTATGAATTTGCAAAATTTTTTTTCTAAGGCCATAAGTGCTTGGCCGAAGTGATTATGTGATTTTTGACATAATTTCCATAAGTTTTTGTGATGTGTTTTGTGTTTAATTATTTCTTTATTTTGTAGAGGGACCTAACTGTAAAGTTTAGGGATCATTTAGAAAAACATTGCATTTTAGGATCATTGTGATATTTATGACATCTTAAGAATATTTCTAACATTCCTCTAGTCTTCCAGGGGGTGTTGAAATTGTTAAAACTTTTCATATTCCTCTAATTTTCTATAGGGGCACAAAATGTAATTTTGAAAAATTTAGGAACTTATTGTCAGTTTTTGCATTTTAGGTCAATCTTGATGTCTAAATTACCCATGGAAGGTATAATTGTCATTTTATATCATTTTTAAGCTCTTTTTAGGTTATCAACATACTTATAGGTCGAAGGTACACCATAGGGATATTTTAATAATTTTATATTAGAAGCGAGCCCTATGTAATCACCGAGATACTTCTATGTCAAAGATGTACAATAAGAGTATGTTCATTTGTTTATGATGTCATCTAGGTTATCGGGGTATGTAGATTTCAAAGGTAAACCTTAGGTATATTTTAGCAATTTTTCAAGATTAACCTAAAATACAAAAATTGCTAATAAGTCTCTAAAATTTTCAAAAATTTGCAATTTTATGAATAAGTCACTTACTTTTTCAAAATTACATTTTATACCCTAAATGAAAACTAAGAGAATACATAAAGTTTTAATAATTTTTGAAATTCCTTAAATGGAAAATATTTTTGTCTTAGTTTAGCATATTTAATGTGTTTTACACATTTTACACCATTTTGAAGCTAATTTGCAATTTTAGGAAATTTAGGGACTAAGTTAAAAAATGTGAAAAAATTGCCTTATAGCCATAGCTATTTAGCTGAATCATTTTCATGATTTTTGGAATAGTGTTATGATTTTTCATAATGTGTTTTGTGCTAATAATGATTTTCTCTTATGAAAGGACTAAATTGAAAACATAGAAAAGTTTTGAATTCATTACGAAAAATCATTTATTTAGGGATATTTTGGCCATTTTGAAATATTTCTAACATTCCTATGTTTTTTTCATAAGGGTGTAAAGAATATTAAAACTTTTTGTATTATTTTGGCTTTCTGTTAGGGTACAAAATGTAATTTTAAAAAGTTTAAGACTTATTTGCAAAATTATAAAATTTTTCTTCTAACGACCTAAGTACTTGGCTAAATTTATTACATGCTCTTTGGTATGATTTCCATAATTTTTTTGTGATGAATTTTGTGTTTAGTTATGATTTTATCTTGTATAGGGACTGAATTATGAAGTTAGAAAATTTTAGGGACCATTTAGAAAAACTTTGCATTTTAGAGTTAATATGATTTTTTTGACATTTTAGGAATATTTCTAACATTCCTATGGTCTTCCATAAGGATGTAAAAATCATTAAAACTTTTTGTATTCTTTCGCTTTTCTGTTAGGGTACGAAATGTAATTTTTAAAAAGTTTAGGGACCTATTAGTAATTTTTGAATTTTAGGTTTATCTTGATGTTTAAGTTGTCTAAGGAGGGTATAAATGTTATTTCATATCATTTTCAAGTCTTTTACGTTAATAGGATACTTATAGGTCGAAGGTATACCTTAGAGGTATTTTAGTAATTTTTTAGAATCGAGTCCTATATGATCACTAGGATACTTATAGGTCAAAGGTGTACAGTAGGAGTAGGTTCATTTGTTTATGATGTTATCCAGCCCTTAAGGTTACCAGGATATTTATAGATCAAAGGTACATCATAAGGGTATTTTAGTAACTTTATATTAGAATCAAGTCTCATGTGATCACTGGGATATTATGTCGAAGGTATACAATAGAAGTAGGTTTATTTGTTTGTGATGTCATCTATCCCTTCAGTTTACCAAGATTTGTAGATGTTGAAGGTTAACATCAGGTGTTTTCATGCTAATTTAACATATTTGAATGTGTTTTATGCGTTTTATACCAATTTGAGGCCATTTTGAAATTTGAGAAAGTTTGGTGACTAAATTGTAAAATTTGAAAAAAAATTTGTTTTGTGGCCATAGGTGTTTGGCCGAATCATTTTCATGATTTTTGGTGTGGTTTTGTGATTTTTCATGATGTGTTTTCATTAATTTATGACTTTCTATTATGTAAAAACTAAATTATAAAAATGGAAAATTTTGTTTGAAGGCCATCCATGCCTGCCCAATTGCTTATGTAAACTTGTCAAAGTGTTTTCATGTCTTATTTTGATATGTATAATAATATTTCCCATAATTTTGTGGCCATTTTGTAATTATAGAAAGTTTAGGGATTTATTTGCAAAATTATATAATTTTTGTTCTAAGGCCATGGGTACTTGGTTGAATTTATTATATGATCTTCAATATGATTTCTATAATTTTTTGTGATGAATTTTGTGTTCAATTATGACTTTATTTTGTATAAGGACTAAATTGCAAAGTTATAAAATTTTAAGGATCATTTAGAAAAACTTTATATTGTAGAGTTAACATGATATCTTTCATATTTTAAGAATATTTCTAACATTCCTACAGTCTTCCGTATGGGTGTAAAAATTATTAAAACTTTTCATATTCTTCCAATTTATTGTTAGGGTATAAATGAAAATTTGAAAAGTTCAGGGACCTATCAGTAATTTTTGCATTTTAGGTCTATCTTGATGTTTAAGTTGCCCAAGGAGGGTACAAATCTTATTTCTTATCATTTTCGAGTCCTTTAAGTTACTTAGATACTTATAGGATGAGGGTATACCTTAGGGGTATTTTAAATATTTTTTTAAAATCAAGTCCTGTATGATTACCGGGATACTTCTATGCCGAAGGTGCATTGTAAGAGTACGTTCATTTGTGTATGATGGTATCTAGACCTTTAACTTATGGGATACTTATAGGTCAAAGGTACATCATAGGGGTATTTTAGTAATTTTATATTGAACGAAGTCCTTTGTAATCACCAGGATACTTTTATGTTAAGGGTGTACAGTAGATGTAGGTTCGTATGTTTATGATGTTATCTATCCTTGTTACTGGTATACGTAGATGTTGAACATTAACATCAGGAGTTTTCATGCCTAGTTTAACATATACGAATATGTTTTATGCATTTTATACCGTTTTGAGGCCATTTTGTAATTTTAAAAACTCAGGGACTAATTTATAAAATTTAAAAAAATTTATTTTATGGCCATCGGTGTTTGGGCAAATCATTTTCATGATTTTGTTATGGTTTTTATGATTTTTCATGATGTGTTTTTTGTTAATTTATGATTTTTTATTATGTAAGAACCAAATTAAAAAATGGAAAATTTTGTTTCAAGGCCATCCATGCTTGGCTGGTTGCTTATGTATACTTGTCAAAGTGTTTTCATGTTTATTTTGATATGCATGA
Organism: Adansonia rubrostipa; assembly: GCA_038381775.1. Lineage (NCBI taxonomy): Eukaryota > Viridiplantae > Streptophyta > Magnoliopsida > Malvales > Malvaceae > Adansonia > Adansonia rubrostipa. The sequence goes on from JBBYHM010376618.1 coordinate 34,330, forward strand.
ATATGTTATATGTATTTTCAATCATTTTGTGGCCATTTTGTAATTTTAGAAAGTTTAGGGATTTATTTACAAAATTACAAAAGTTTTGTTCTAAGGCCATGAGTACTTGGCAGAATTTATTATATGATCTTCGTTATGATTTCTATAATTTTTTGTGATTAATTTTATGTTTAATTCTGATTTTGTTTTATATAAGGATTAAATTGCAAAGTTAGAAAATTTTAAGGACCATTTAGAAAAACTTTGCTTTTGGGTTAATATGATATTTTTTAGCAATTTAAAAATATTTCTAACATTCCTGTGGTCTTTCGTAAGGGTAGAAATTATTAAAATTTTTTGCATTCTTTTGATTTTTCGTAAGGTACAAAATGTAATTTTGAAAAGTTGAAAGACCTACTTCTAATTTTTGCATTTTAGGTCAATGTTGATGTTTTAGTTTCCCATGAAGGGTATAAAGGTTATTTCATATCATTTCTAAGTCCTTTAGGTTACTAGGATACTTATAAGTCAAACGAATACCTTAGGGGCATTTTAGTAATTTTTCTAGAATCAAGTCTTGTTTGATCACCAGGATGTTTACAGGTCAAAGGTGTACAGTAGGAGTAAGTTTATTTGTTTATGATGTTATCCAACCCTTTAGGTTACTAGGATACTTGTTGGTCGAAGATACATCATAGGGGCATTTTAGTAATTTTATATTCTAACCAAGTCCTATGTGACCACCAAGATACTCTTACATCGAAGGTTTACAATAGATTATGGTGTCATCTATTCCTTTAGGTTATTGAGATATGTAGATGTTAAAGGTTAACATTAGATGTTTTCATGCCTAGTTTAAAATATTTGAATGTGTTTTATGCATTTTATACCATTTTGAGGCCATTTTGTAATTTTTAAAAGTTTAAAGACTAATTTATAAAATGTGAAAAAATTTGTTTTGTGGCCACCGATATTTGGCTGAATCATTTTTATGATTTTGGTGTGGTTTTTGTGATTTTTCATGATGTGTTTTATGTTAATTTATGATTTTCTATTATGTAAGGACCAAATTATAAAGAGGTAAATTTTGTTTTAAGGCCATCCATGCTTGGCCGGTTGCTTGTGTGTACTTTTGAAAGTGTTTTCATGTTTATTTTGATATGTATGAATGTGTTATATGTATTTTCCATCATTTTGTGGCCATTTTGTAATTTTAGATAGTTTAGGGACTTATTTGCAAAATTACAACATTTTTGTTCTAAGGCCATGGGTACTTGGCTGAATTTATTATATTATCTTTGTTATGATTTCTATAATTTTTTTATGAATTTTGTGTTTAATTATGATTTTATTTTGTATAGGGACTAAATTGCATAGTTAGAAAATTTTAGGGACCATTAGAAAAGCTTTGCATTTTAGAGTTAATATGATAAATTTTTGACATTTTAAGAATATTCTTAACATTCCTACGGTCTTTCATAAGAGTGTATAAATTATTTAAACTTTTTGCATTCTTTCGATTTTTCGTTAAGGTACAAAATGTAATTTTAAAAAGTTTAGGGGCTTATTTATAATTTTTGCATTTTAGGTGAATCTTTATGTTTAAGTTGCCTATGGAGGGTACAAATGTTATTTCATATCATTCTCGAGTCCTCTAGGTTACTAGGATACTTATAGTTTGAAGGCAAACCTTAAAGGTATTTTAGCAATTTTCCTAGAACCACGTCCTGTGTGATCACTAGGATACTTCTATTTTTAAGGTGTACAGTAGGAGTAGGTTTGTTTGTTTATGACGTCATCCAACCCTTTAGGTTATCTGGATACATAGATGTCAAAGATAAACCTTAGCGTATTTGGTAATTTACCCTAAAGCTAAGTCCTTTATGATCACTGGATACTTATATGCAGAAGGTGCATAATAGGGATAGGTTCATCTTTTTATAAAGATAACGAGTCCTTTGGGCTTATGGGGTACCTAGATGTCAAAGTACACCTTAAGGCCATTTTAGTAATTTATATTAGAACCAAGTCCTATATGATCACTGGGATACTTTTACGTCAAAGATGTATAGTTGGAATTAGTTCATTTTCTATGAGGTTTTAGAACCTGTTAAGGTATCAGGATACATATATGTGAAGGTACTCTTTATGCATATTCCATTAATTTATTTTAGAATCGAGTCTTTTAGGGTTGCCAGGATACTTTTATGTTAAAAGTATACTTTAGGGGACATGTTGATCGTTAAAATCCTTAGAGTCGAGTTTAGTACACTTTGTCTAAACTGAGTCCTAGGATAATTATTAATATTTATCAATAAAATTGAAATTTTTAAAAATTAAGGCAATGTCTCCAATGTTAAAATAGTATGTAAAATTTCTCCTAGCGCATAAGAGGGGTTATATGGATTATTTAATAACGAGTCTCATTTTTAGAATAAAAATTGAGATTTTTTGAATTCAAAAACTAAAACCTTTTATGTTCTTCTAGCCCTCTTGCGGGGTATAAAAGATATTTTGATTTTTAAAACTTCTTGTATTCCATCGGCTCTCCAATGGGGTATGACAGAGAATAATAAAAGCCTTCAAGTTCTTTTGGTTCTCTGAAGGGGTACAAAAGATATTTTGATTTTTAAAATTATTAAAAACTCGATTCTCATACAGAATAATAAATTTATTTCATAAAATTTTATTTTTAAATATGATAATTATAATTAAATATCAAATATTAAAACTGAATAAAAATCACAATTTAAATTAACACATGATTAATAAGCTACTGACTGTTGGGCATTATGAAAAGGTCGATCCTTACTTGTGATTGTAAACAACTCTCGGACACTTTCATGTGATCTCTGTTTATGAAAGCAGACCTCAGAGTTTTTTTATACGTTTCGTAATCTTTAAAATATAAACTCCGACAGGTATCCAATCTCACCTGGCCAAAATAAGATTGGTGGCGACTGCAAAATAAATGGTCATTTTGTAAAAACTATTTAGAGCTAAATCAAGTGAGCCGAGCAATTCATCTAGACATCTCAATCCCCAAACATGAAAAATGAAGAATAATAATAACGATATAGGCCCCAAATAAAAAAATAATAATATACGAATACATATAAGAACAATAAGTACAACCACCATTTTAACTCAGGTTGGTTAGGATTCATATTCGGGCCATGTTGCAATAGCTTTGGCAATTTCACTAGGAACAAATTAAAGAGTCAGGACAATTTTGTGATAAATTATGTGTTTAATTATGATTTTATTTTGTATAAGGACTAAATTGTAAATTAGAAAATTTTAAGGACTATTTAGAAAACTTATCATTTTAGATTTACTATGCTAGTTTTGACATTTTAAGAATATTTCTAACATTCCTATGGTCATCCATTAGGGTATAGAAATTATTAAAACTTTTTTTATTATTCTAGTTTTCCCTTAGAGTATGAAATGCAATTTCAAAAAGTTTAATGACCTAATTGTAATTTTTGCATTTTAGCTTATCTTGATGTTTAAGTTGCCCATGGAAGGTATAAATGTTATTTCATATCATTCTGAGTTTTTTAGGTCACCGAGATACTTATAGGTTGAAGATATCCCTGAGGAGTATTTTAGTAATGTTATTAGAACCAAGTCTATGTGATCACTAGGATACTTATAGGTCAAAGGTATACAATAGGATTAGTAGTGTTTGTTTATGATCTAGCCCTTTAGGTTACCGAGATACTTATAGGTCGAACGCACATCATAAGGGTATTGTAGTAATTTTATATTAGAACCAATCTTATGTGATCACCAGGATACTTCTATGTTGAAGGTGTATAGTAGGAGTAGGTTTATTTGTTTATGATGTCATCTAGCCCTTTAGGTTACTAGGATACGTAGATGTCGAAGGTAAACTTTAAGGGTATTTTAGTAATTTATCCAAAAACCAAGTCCTTTATGATCATCGAAATACATATATGTCAAAAGTGCATAATAGGGATACGTTCATCTTTTTATAAAGATATCGAGTCCTTTAGGCTTACTAGGATACCTAATTGTCGAAGGTTGACCTTAGGGACATTTTACTATTTTATGTTAGAAGTTGACCAACCTATTTAAAATGGCAGGTGTACCCATTGTTCATATATATATCCACATACCATTATTTTCTTTTATTTGAGAGGCCATGTCATCATTAATATTATTTCTATTTTTCATGGATGGGGACTACTGACATGAATCACTCACTCGATTTAACTCTAAATAGTCATTACAAAACGACCATTTTTCTGGAGTTGCCATCAATATTATTTTTGCCAAGTGAGGTTGGACACCTACGGGAGCTTATATTTTAAGGATTATGAAACTCATAAAACAAACTCTGAGATCTGCGCTCATACTAGAGATCGCTCAAAAAAGTTTAGGAGTCAGTTATAATAGCAAGTAAGAATCGACTTTCTCATGATACCTGACAATCGGTACCTTATTAATCATGTGCTAACATAAATTTTGATCTTTATTCAATTTTAATATTGATATTTAATTAGAATTCCATATTTAGAAATAAAATTTTATAAAAGAAATTTATTTTTTTGGATGAGAAAATCATGTTTTTCATATTTTTGGAAATCAAAATATCTTCAGCACTCTTCCGAAAGATCAGAGGAACACAAAGGTTTTTATCATACTCTATCATACCCCATGAGAGTGCCTGTGGAATACGAAAAGTTTTGAGAAACCAAAATATCTTTTATACCTAACTAAAGGGCTAGAGGAATACAGAAGGTTTTATTTTTTTTAAATTAAAAAAAATCAATTTTCATTTTTAAAAGGATATTTCATAGTTAAAATAATCAATAGAACCTCTCTCATATGCTGGGGCAAATTCCACGTACTAGTTTAACATCGAAGACATTGCCTTAATTTATAAAAATTCTAATTTTATTAATAAATATTAGTAATTATCTTAAGACTTAGTTTAGACAAAATATACTAAACTCGACTCTACGAATCCTAATTTGGTCAAAATGACCAACATGTCCCCTAAAGTACACCTTTGACCAAAAAGTATCCCTAAAGGACTCGATTCTAAAGGACTCAATCCTAAAATAAATTAGGACTTGATTTTAAAGTAAATTAATGCAATACCCTAAAGGACTCGATAACTTCATAGAAAATGAACTTATTCCTACTGTACACTTTCGATGTAAAAGTATCCCAGTGATCACATAGGACTTGGTTTTAACATAAACTACTAAAATATCCCTAATGTCTACATAATGCTAATAAAATTACCAAAATGCCCTTGAGGTGCACTTTTACATGTAAGTAGCCCGATAACCTAGAGGGCTCAAAAATGATATGTCATAACATTTATACCCTTCATGGGTAATTTAGATATCACAAATGACCTAAAATGCAAAAATTACTAATAAGTCCTTGAGCTTTTCAAAATTACATTTCGTACCCCAACAAAAAATCGAAAGAATGTAAAAGCTTTTAATAATTTCTACATCCTTACGTAAGACCATAGGAATGTTAGAAATGTTCTTAAAATGTCAAAAATATATCATATTAACCTTAAAATGCAAAGTTTTTCAATGGTCCCTAAAGTTTTCATATTTTGCAATTTAGTCCTTACATGAAATAAACACATAATCAAACAAAAAATTCACTCAACAATTATGGAAATCATATGAAAGACCATATAGTAAATTCAGCCAAGTACCTATGGCCTTAAAACAAAAATTTTGTAATTTTGCAAATAAGCCCTTAAACTTTCTAAAATTACAAAATAACCATAAATGATGAAAACGCATAAAAGATATTCATATTCATGCATATCAAAATAAACATGAAACACTTCCACTAGTATGCATAAGCAATCGGCCAAGCATGGATGGCCTTGAAACAAAATTTTTGTTTACAATTTAGTCCCTATAAAATAAAAAATCAGAAATTAACACAAAAACACATCATGAAAAATCACAAAAACCACACCAAAAATCATGAAAATGATTCGACCAAAGACCTATGGCCAAAAATCAATTTTTTCACATTTTCCAAATTAGTCTTTGAACTTTTAAAATTACAAAATGGCCCTAAAATTGTATAAAATGCATATATCACATTCAAATATGTTATACTATGCACAATGAGGTTTTTAAAGATGCCTACAAGCAATTGGCCAACCTTGGATGGCCATGGAAAAAGTTTTCCAATTTTTGTAATTTAGTCCCTAAGATTTTCATATTTACAAAAAAAGTAAAATAAAATCAAAACATCACGAAATCAGCTCCTACAATTCAGCCAGCATATTTTTTCAGCAAAAATATTTTTTCATCACATATTTTCATAAATATTAACATATATACATGTTAGAATTTTTACTAAGCACGAATAAGCATAAAAACATAAAAAAATGAATAAATCAATATAAAACAACATGGAAATATTAAGAAAAATTATATAAACATGCTTACATGAAAATAACAATATTCATATCAACAAACATAAATAATCTCAAAGAAAATCAAACTATTCCTAATAAAACTAAACTAAAACAACCAAACTCAAAAACTTTAATTATAGTCATCATATTTATCCTTTCAACATGAATCAAAGTTCATAAGCACAAGTATTCATTTGGCTCATTAAAAAGAGGAATCAAACAAGAAATGAACAAAAATTAAGAAATTCACAAGAAATTTACCTTAGAAAAGCTTGAAAAAACAAATTTTTGATTTTTTTTCTTTTTTCTCTTTATCCAACCTGAAGTCTTTTAATGCAAATTTTCTTCCCCTATATTATGGAAGGGATGAATCAGCCAAGGCATCAAGAATTGCCTTGGCTGATGGGTTCTACATATTTCTACACATTTTTTCTTTTCTTTATTATTTTATTCATTTATTTTTATTTTATTTATATTAATCAAGTTTGTCTTCCAGTGGATTATGTCATTCATGACATCATCAAGCTCTACAGAATTTGGAAGATATTTATATAATATGTAAATTATACTATAAAAATTAATTCGAAAGATTTAATTGTAAAACTTAAAAATTATATATTTGAAATAAAATTTCATATGATCAATTTAATTTAATCTAATAACAAAATAAATTTTAATGTTGAAGAAAATAAACCATTAAAAATTGCAAACTCGTAAAATTTTATGAGAAAAACCTTACTAGGGAAAATTGTTACATGAAAAAAATATGCAAAACTCATAAAATAATGTGAATTTTCACAAACTGATTTAATATGAATTTAATGAGAATATTTGAAGAATTTTAAAAATTATAAACTTGAAAAAATCATCCTTAAAAAATTTACAGAGTAAAAAACTTCGTATCTTGAAAATGAAAAAATTCTAAAAAATGCAAAACTCATTAAATAAATTAAATTTTAAAAAATTGATTTAATATGAATTTAATGAAAATATTTAAGGAATTTTAAAAATTATTAACTTAAAAAAATTTTACCAAAAAATTTACGGAGTAGAAAACTCTGTATTTTGGAAATGAGTAAATTTCAAATTATGTTCAAATTTTATAAAAATAAATTTTATTCAACACATTAGTCAAAATATCAATTTATAAAAATAATAAATATGAAAGCTTGAAATTCAGAACAATATTTACTAGGAAAATTTTCATGAGTGTGGTATTCACGAGATGGTGAAAAATTCAAAATTAAGTACTAAAATGGACAACTTGACACCTTTTGGCATAAAATGCTAATATAAATTTTTTTTCTTGAATATTTTTGATTTTTCAGAGTGCATATCAACATAAATATCACATTGGTATCAATAACAATATACGACGGTTAATTTCCTAAATTTAACAAAAAATTCTCAAAAAATTTTAAAAGTGGGAAATTTGACCGTGATGTAGACACCTCACTTTGTCTGAACCAGTTTTTGGGACCTTAGGAGTTAGGTAAAAGGTGACAAAATAAAAAAAAATAGAAAGAAAGTTGGGGGACGATCGTCAAGCGATACGTTGTCCAGCGATAAAGTTTTTTAGGAAGGTCTAAAATGCCTATGATTGCCTTAAAGAAAAATGCAAAAATAAGGCATCAAAGGTTATTTTCAGGGGGTCATTAGAGTCGTTCAGGTGAGTACGCGAGCCAATTTTCATCTCTTTGTGACCAAGGTAAAACAACTCGGGGAACCTAAGGTATGTGCAGGTCATATAGGTGCTTAAACACTCTCACGAGGCTTTCATGCTACCAAGTTTTGAATTTCCATGTGTAGTATCGATACCTAAGGTGTGGTATCCATACCTAGCATGATTGTATCGATACAAGTCTTAGCAGTAGCTAAAGTTGTGATTTTTGGTGAAAATGTATCGATACACAAGCATGAGTATCGATACAAGTCCATAGAGTATCGATACAGGGCTCTAAAGTCTCGAGATTGGAAACAATTTTTGTTCTTGGTATCGATACACACCTCCTTGTATCGATACTCAGAAAAAAAATTGCCTTGTGTATCGATACAACATGCTTTGTATCTATACAGTAAGGTGTTTTGCCTTGCTTAGACCATTTTTTAACCTTCAAAAATCTGATTCAAACATTTTTTTAGCACCAGGAAACCATCATAAAGCATTACAAGCCTTGGCTTTGGGCCAATGATAGGATTTAAACAAGTTTAGGGCCCAAGCAACCAATGCCAAAGGTCACTTTCACAAGAGATATGGTGGTAAAGAAGGTGGCAAGCATATCATTAGTTAGGAGGCTATTGTATCCTTTTTGATTATTTTCTCAGCATGGTAAAACCAATAGCAATAGGGAGACAGACTGAGCATGTTACCTGGATATCTCCTTAGGCAGAGAAAAAAACCCAACAATGCCCTTGCTTTGTCTCCTAAAGCTATTGGCTGAGCAAGAAGATAAAGAAAAATAGCTAGCTTAAAAAAAAGGGGGGCTTCCAACTATAAAAAAAACTCTCTAGCAATCCCAGAAAACTTTGCACCTATCCCCACAAATCCTTTAACCATTCTCAGTCCCAAAAACACTTTCAAGAACACTATTTCATTGACTTCCATACTTTATTCCTATAGCTACCCTAAATCACCACTGGAAAACCTTCAAGAACCCAACTTTCCCTATATTTTGATCCTAGAAAAGCCTCACCATTAACCATACCACCAGAAAGCTACTTCCTTTCATCTTTTTCTTGCTAAATAATAGCAAGAAGAAAGAAGAAATTGAGCCTATGGCCGCTACTCTGAGAAACAAGAAAGTTTAAATTTTTGGTATATCCCCTCTACTTTGATCTTTATAGTTTCTGTTTTGTCATTAACATCATCTTAGTAAACCTTTTTTATGCTTTTATGGCCACTCTAGGACTCCATGCATTTTGGTGGCTTTGGTAGTGGTAGTTTAGGATCTTGATGTTTTTCTTGGTGCCTACATGCTATTTGGCCAACTAAGCATGTTACTTTGCATTTTCATCAACATAATAGCCTCTCTCCATGTGACCTTGCCATTTTCCTTCCACATTCACATCTGCATCTTATGCTTAAAGCATGCAACTTAACATGTCATAAGTATGCCCATACATTTCCTAACAGCTTAATAGGTTTCATGAAATAAAAATGTTTTTTTTAGCATTTTCATCCTAAGTATGTTTATGCATCTATATATCATCTCCATACATTCTTTTTATCTTTTCTATGAAAAATGTCATCTTTGCTTGTGCATATATGTTCTCCAAGTTCTATATTATGTTTGTGGCATTTTACTTGTGTTAAGATGCTTACTTGAATGTTAGAAAGCCTGATTTAAAAAAAAATATCCCCAAGTTAGGCACATGTTATCTCCCACACATGGAGAATAATATGGGCTTAAAATTTTTATGAAGTTGGTTTTCCAACCTTAGGGGTAAAGCAAGTATTCAGTTCTGGATTCATGGAAGAATGAGTATAAGAACACTGGTTTTCAAAGGATGAATGAAGTCTTTTAGTCAAAAAATGTGAATCCTTGGTCCTTAGCCAAACACCCTCATGATGGCATGGTCAATGGGTTGTTCCATCTTCCCAAATTACTCTGGGATTGTGGAATGAACTCGTGGTGCCCATGTTAACCCCTTATCTTAATTATAGATGTTCGAACATCCATGGCCCGAGCTCAACCCATTGAAAAACCAAAAATACCGAACACCTCCCCTATTTTGTTCTCGCAGCACAATGGTCTAGTTTTGAAAAATTATTTAAAAATAAAAATGATTTATTCAGAATGTATTGGTATTTTTACCTTGAAGGGTTTCAAATTACCTTTCTAACAATATCTCATTTACCTTCAGATCATCTAGGATGAAATAGTTATGATTTTTTGAATCTTCGCTGTCTGAAACCCCTGGATCTAGCGAGCAGTCTATTGTTTGGGATGTTTCAGCCCAAGAAACAACATTTTTGGATCCCTTGAATATTTTTCCCATAGAGTTCACGAAATTCCCTTTTCAGAAAGGTAGTATTCGCATTTTAATAAATTCGGATGAATCCAAAATGATTTGTCAAAGTCCACCATATCTTGACCCTGTACATGCTGCCAGTGTCGAGATAGGTTGAAATTCAAAAATTAATTCCACCTAGAAAGTGATTTTCTAGGATTTTTGGAATATTTTTACATTAATCCTCATCGAGTTATCTTTCCAATGGTACCTCGTTTACCTCCCGAGACCTTCAGATAAGCTCAAAACAAATTCGGAAAGAGAAATGACATAATGTTGTCCTCTATTTCTAACCTAATTTTTGAAACGCTTTTATTGAGGCATTCGAATTCCTCATGATCTACTCGGCCTATTCCTATTACCTAACCCCCCTTAGACTCGGACTAAGGCTAAATAAAAGAGGAACATTTTAGCCAAACCTTTGGCTCCCGATTTTTGAAGATCCCCCTATCCGAAAAAAAAAATGACCCTTTCCTAATGACATCAAAAATTTTCATTTTCGAGAATACTCTAACCCTATTACTTCGAAAGGATACTCCAAACCTGCTTTTACCTTAAAATGACATCAAAATTTTATTTTTGAGGATACTTCAACCCCATTACTCTGAAAGGATACTCCAAGCCCGCTTTTACCTCAAAATGACATTAAATTTCCATTTTTGGGGATACTCTAACCCCACTACTCTGAGGGGATACTCTTACCCCGCTTTTTCCTTCAAACCTAATATCAAACTTCCATTTTCGGGGATACTCTAACCCTACTCCTCTGAGGGGATACTCCAACCCTGCTCTTAATATTCTTTCAAAAATCCTAGCTTTTCTCCCTCTCAAGTCATCGAAACTTTTTTCTCCTTAAATTTCCACCGAATCTGATTAAGTCTCAACGTTGTCATCTTGGTTATTCAGCCCTACTCCTCTGAGGGGATACTCCAACCCCACTCTTAATATTCTTTCAAAAATCTAAGCTTTTCTCCCTCTCAAGTCATTGAAACTTTTTCCTCCTTAAATTTCCATCGAATCTGATTAAGTCTCAACGTTGTCATCTCAATTATTCATCAATAATCGAAGAGAACTACAAGATATATTTTGATTATCCTTTTTTTAATGTATTTTGTGTGTTTATTTTTGTATGGATTTATTTATTGCTTTCTTTCCTACCTTCCTAATATGTTACCTTTTGTAAGGACCTCGAGCATTCATGCTTTAAAAATTATTTTCAGAATCATAAAATGATATCTCGTATCGGTATCTCCCTAGTCCCGGATATAAAATATTTAATTTTTTAAACCCATCTGGAGATCATTTTCATTAAAAACCCTATGTTTCTTACCTCTTAGAGGCGCATAGGTGATAAAATTTTCATTAAAACCCAGACTCGTATCTTTAAAAAATTTCATGCGTTAGAGGGAATTATATTTAAATCATGATAAAAATGAAATCGAGGAATCTGCGATTTAAATAAGATATAGTTAAATGGTATAGATTTTCGGGCATTGTGGGGGTGCTAATCCTTCTCCACATGTAACCAACTCCTGAACCCAAAACAATGAATCTCTGGTATTATTTTCAATAGGCATCTGGTCATGCCTAACTTAAAATGATCAATGCCAACTCTAAGTTTATGGCCACTTCGTGGTGGCCATCCAAGACTAGTCGGATGAGTGATTTGTCTGACTGTCTTTTACTCTTTCATGTCGAACATCTAAATATTTTTTTAAGTCGAGCGTGCTTTGGCCCTTCGAATCATCTGAAGTTCGTAAAGGCCGGGCATGTGGAACATCGACACATGATAATCTCTACAAAAATAAATTTCATAATTTCATAAGAAAAGAGTTAAAAGCTAATTTTTTACCTTGATATTTTATCTTTTTTATCCGAGATTTGTTCTATACAGCCCTTGAGATGGCACTAATTCTGTCACATGTACCTACGATCATTTAAACACAACTAAATATGTCTTGAAAATGTTCCTTTTACCCTTAGGAAATCTACCACCATCATGTGGCCACTTAGCTCTTAATCTTAGATATTTCAAGATTGTCAGGAAAGGAAGCCCGGACAAAATTACATTTCTATAATGAGAACATTTCCATGGACACTTAAGTGATGATACACAATGTAGTTGTCATTGCAAGTCAAGTCCAATGAACTTGTTCTCTAGCGAGTACCTATATGCTATCCATAAGAATCCTGCTACTTCAACAATGTGGGAACTTGTTTGCTTTCACAAGTAAGATGACTTAGCATTTACTAGTCTCTTTGTATTGCTAATGCTTCATCTTGACAGTACATCGACTAAGAACTATAATTTAGAGATTCAGCTTTGATACTTGTTAGATCTTATAATTATAACATTTAGGGTTTAAGGTTTACAATCCCATACAAAGGCCATATGAATTCCCTAGGCTTTATCCAATTAATAGTCAATAATTATCAGTCTTACTACTAAAATGAAGAAAAACCATGTATCACTTGATTAAATGATAGGTTCATATTGTTACTTGGGTATCTCCCTTATCAAACTTAATTGGCTTTAGGGCATATAAAATTTGAACTTGATATCAATTCATTTAAGTGATAGGTTTGCTTTGTTGACTACATATTCTCTTGTCCAATCTAATTGGCTTTAGGACATATACACTTTCGAAGGTAGAATATCTTTAATACTAATATGCAAAACAGTAATTTTGTAAATTTCACCAAGTTAGTGGGGAATTTAGGAAATTTCTCAATGCAAATAATCTTCGCGAAATTGTCCAAAGATTTAACAAATAAAATAATTGCAAAACTAAAAAGGTAAAAATAAGAGTTTATTCATTTATTGCATTTATTATTTGTTCATATTTAGCTATTTCATGCTCATTATATTTTTCTTTACAACAAAGTTTCATTTTTAAAATGATAGTGTATTTCTTAAAATAAAACAAGGCGATATTCTCAAGTGATGATAATAATTCTTGAGTCTCCGTTAAGTTGCTGAGAGTATTCAAAAATTATTCATTGTAAAAGAATACCCTTTCGTCAATGAAATGAAAATTTTTACTAGAAATATATTCTTATATTCGTCAAATTATTAGGCAATGTGAGGAATTTCTGACGTGACAAACCATCTTTTCAAGGAAAATAAATCACTCTTTTTTTTTTTTGTAATTTAAGGGAATTATTCTTAGACATTAAATTAAATTAAATTAATCTTTTTCAAGGTTAGGGGTAATACATGGTCCAATGATAGCATTTTTACTAATGGGTGTCATCAGGTGCGGATACCTTTCCCATTGTAACCATATTCCCAAGCCCAAAATTTGTTTTGAATGCCAAAATTATCTTTTTAATAAATCTTAATTAATTTTACTATTTTGTTACAAAGGACAAATTTTATTACACCCAAATAAAAAAAATTGGTGATGATTCCCATTTTTCAAAGATTGTTTCGCAGCAGAAAAACCCTATAACAAATATTATTCTAAAATTTCTCAATAATCGACAAACATTAAAGAATTTTTAGTGACAGTTGTTCAAAAATTTTCTTAGAAAAAAATTTAACGAATTTCATTAAAATATGGTGAGTATTTTTGAAAATATATACATATTGAGAATTAAATTCAATTAATTATAAAAAAATAGAATAAATGAAAATAGTATACACATACAATTAATATTATTTAACTCACAATTTTATTTTATATTAAAAAGATTATGATTTTAAATATTTTAAAGAATTTAAATATTTTACTAATCAATTTTTTATTGAGAAGTTTTGAATTCAAACTTTATGTAAGAAAAATTATGATCCCAACAAAACCAGGAGAGAATTCGAGCCTATATAATTTTGATAGGCCACTTCAATTTGAATTGATATACATTTTTATACGAATACGTCAATTTTGCCAAAAAAAAGGACATATTATTAGTTCAATTGTTTATTGACTAAACCTGAATTTAAAAAAAAAATTATAAAATTTGCTAATCAATGTTTCTATTGAGAATTTCTGAACTCAAACTTTATAAAGAAAAACTATGATCCAAACATAATTGGGAGAGCATTCTAGTCTATACAATTTCGACTGGTCCCTTTAAAGTTGATATATACTTTAGTACGATTAGGTCAATTTGACCAAAAAAAAGGGATATATTATTCAATTGCTAATTGACTCAATCAACCAACTAGTTTTTTTTTTTTTTTTTTAATTTATGAGATATTAATACTCGTCCTATATCATTTGGTTTATTAATCTTTCTTTTTTGAATGATTTAAAACTATTACTTCATCTCTCTTTTTTTTTTAAACACCTAATAATTTAGTTTTCTATATTTTAAAATAAAATAATTTTTATTTTTGATACCAAAAGTAACGGAAAATCAATTTTAAAAAAACAAAAATCAAAATGCTTAGCCTAAAATACACTAAAATCAACAATTTTTTCTTAAACTTTGTAAAAATCCAATAGTGCCAATGAATTCAAGATAAAAGGAGTATATAATTTCTAATTAAATTTAAACATTGTAAATATTTTGTTATCTTAAAAATTTTTTAATAATGCAATTATATTTATGATATTATATCAACAGTCCGTGTATCATAAAATAATAATACTTTTTTCATGTCATAATTATGAGTAAAATAATATATATTTATGTAAATTTTAATAAATTAATAATTCTTAAATTTTAAAATTATTAGTAGATTGCCATGTAAACATTTATCACATTGGTTTTCACCCTCTAGCTTTGCTTCGAAGGAGTCCTCAACTGATCCCACTTTTAAAACATTGTATACTGCATAAAAAAGTTAATTACATCCGCTTTTATATACATATATACCAACAACCCCTTAGAATCTTGATTTGCCGCTCCTCCATAATTGGTTTAACTTCTGAAAGCTACTCCATAGCCTCATAGGATCAAAGAATTTTTTGCATACCTACAAACTCCCAATAATTAGCCTCTTTCCTACCACTAGCTGCCGCCCCTCCCTTTGATCTAGATTGGTTTAAAGACATCCTATTTAGGTCAATTGCATCAATCTTAATTTGGATAGCTACCTAACCCTTTAGCCACCCTCTCATCAATCTTAATTTGCATAGCGACCTAACCCTTGAGCCATCCTCTCTTGGGCTTATTTCAAAGAATAAATGCACTTTTATTGCATGTATTTTTTCTTGGAAAATAAGCATAATAACATGCCTGGCACATCAATTTTCTTTTAAAATTATTAAGCTGCAAAATTACAATTTTTTCTTCATATTAGTGAGAATATATAACCCCAAGGGATATTTATGGATCGAATATCTTTTATAATGAAAAGTGAAATGAAAAAAATAAAGGACATAGAAATGTCACCGATGATGTTGATGTCTAGCTAGCGATACTAATTGAAGTGATATTTAACAGAAAAATATAATAAATAAATTATTTTTTAATTAAAAAAAGCAATGCATAAAATGTAAAATTCCCAACATAAAAAAATTGCTAATGAGTTCTTTAAAACACTTAAAAAGACATTAATAAAACCTTAATATTAAAGAAATAATTCCTTAATAATATTTATAAACATTAATTAAGTAAATATAGATATATATATATATATATCCATTGTTTGGTACTTGGTAATGATGACATACAATATGAGTAACATTTGGACATGAAAAGGAGGGAAATATTATCATCTTATCTCTGTATGATCATTAGATTGTTTTTCCTGTCAAGGTCTACTGCCCTTTCACTTCAATGCTCCACAAATTATTGAAGGGAATTCCTTTTCATGTCAATCACTCAACTCTCTTTTTCTTGGTTTGCTCAGTCAGCTGTATTGTCTCTTTACAATTTGTTTGGATTCTTAAGGTGTTTCAAGTTCAGAAAAAACGTGGTGCATGTATCAGTATAACTTGGTTGTCCTGCCCTGCCTACATAATATAGAAGCTAAAAAGAACCACATAGAGATAGAAGCTAGTAGCTACTTGTACATTTTATTGGTAGTGGTTTACCTTTTAATAAATATATTGCAACAACCTTGTCTGCTTTACCTTAATTAGTAGCTGGCCTTTGGAGATTGCATGGGAAAGCCGTGATTTTGTTTTAAGCAATTGAAACTAAAATACACTAAACATTTCGTTAGTCGTACAGTGTTGATATATTAAAATTCACTAAATTAACTATTAATTATCATATGTTGGTTCAACGTGTAATTTAACCATGTTGCATTGTTAATTAGAGCCAAAGTTTGTCCTCTTGAGATAAATTAGATAATCCCTTTAGTTTCTTCGGGCCGAAGTTGACTCCTAAATAGTAACCTAGCATAGCATTAGCAATCAACCAAGTTTCAGTTCAAGAAACTTTCTTGACGTGAAACTAGATAAAAGCTCAGACAAAAATTTATTCCATCAAGAAGGCGAGCAAAAGGCATGAAGCTGTGGTAAAAACACGAACAAAACAGGTTGAGAATGAACTAATATTGATTTCATGGCCTTCACAAATGACAAGTGGCGGGAAAATTTTGGAAAGAAATGCAACGCCAGCCCAGCGAAATTCTGTTGTCAAGGTCCAGGAATATGATTGATAACCATTTTAACCTCGTAATTATGAGAGAGGTGATGAACCTAAGGCTGAATCGAGTAGTTTATATAGTCATTTTATGATTTAACATTCTACAAAAAGTTTCAATATCAACATTTATGATTTTTTTTTTTTGAATGTGACCTCCTTTCAATAAAAAATTATTACGGAGGTGATAGAGAAAAAGCTTGGAACAATTAAAGTACTCTAATACTTAATCCGATTAGTCAATCACTCTTAAGAAGTAGTATCCGATAAAACTATGATTTAAATTCTAGTACTTGCAATCTTCTTCTATCCAAAAATCATGGTTGTAAAAAAGAGAGTACTCTAAGCAAAAATACAACAAGATCGAATACTTTTTTTATTATTAATTAATTGAAATGGATATCCATGGTTTTGAGTAGGCGTGGGTTTGGGTTCAATAGCTTTCTAGTAATAGATTTTCTATACTAGCGCACGAAGTTCATGCTGTATAATAAATATTAGTATCCTTGCACATGTAGTTCTTTTCATGAAGATATAGGTCAAGGAAAGTAAATCAACATCCATTAATACATCATTATAAACATGTATCAACTCCTACTTATGGTAGAATTAAAAGGGCATTCCTAATAGAATTGTGACATGTGCAATACAAATAGACAAGTATAGTATCGAAAAATAGAAATGAAAATCTCAATTATTCTAGGAAAAATTCTTTCTCCTAAACTCATGATTTAGAGTATGAAAATTTCTAGACAATTCTGATAATTGTGCCATACATGGCGAATATCAATAAGGAATTTAACCTAGTAATTATTAGAGATGTGATGAACCTAGGTTTAGTCCAATTGGTTTTTATAGTTACTCTTAAAAGGTGGCAATCTATTGGTCTAAGATTTAAATCCTTGTATTTATAACCTCTTTCTTATTCTCGAGATGCGGCCTTTTTGTAAAAAAATATTTATTAAAAAGGTGATAGAAAAAAATTTTAGAACAGTTATAGTACAAACTTAATCCAATTAGTTAGCCACTCTTAAGAGTTGAAATCTAACAAGCCTATGGTTCGAATTTTAATACGTGATCTTCTTCTATCCTAAAACTGTGGCCTTCTTCATAAAATAAAATAATAACAAAGCACTATAAGCAAAAAAATACTAAGAGAGACTATTTATTTATTGTCAATTAATTTAAATTGATGTCCATTTAAAAAGTTAATGTAGGTTTTAGAGTAGGTGTGGCTTTCGGTTCATCAACTTTTTGTGATAGTTTTCCTATGCTTGCATATGAAGTTCATGCAATATAATAATAATTATTATTATTATCATCCTTTCTTTTCATTTAAATACGGGTTGAGTCAAGTAAATCAACATCCATTAATACATCCACATGAATATATGCCAACCCCTAATTATAGTTGAATTAAAATGGTATTCCTAATAGAATTGTGATATGTGCAATACAAATAAACACATATATTAGAGGGAAAATAAGAAATAAAAATCTCAATTATCCTAGGAAAATTTTCTAGACTATTCTAATTGTTATATACATGAAAAAATCATTAATCATTCTTAACCTAGTAATTAAAGAGGTGATGAACCCAAGGTTTAATCAAATTGGTTCATATAGCCATTATTAAGGGATGGTGTTCTACTGGTTTGGGGTTTGAATCCTAATATTTATAGTCCTTTTCTTATTATCAAACTGTGACCTTGATAATTCTATAAAATAGAGTTATTTAGTCTCATTATTGTCATTAAAGTAGCTAAATCTTAAAAGTTTTTAAATTACACTTACGTTTTGGTTTACTTTATATTAGTATTATTTATTTTATTTATAATTAAATTATATTATATTTCAATAGTTCTCATATTTTTGTAAACCCAAAGCACAAAAGAGTTTCCTATGTACAATTTTCAAATATAAATTACTCAAGTTACTTGCATGCCAAGTTTCTCCTTTTAAGGTTTTGGCTACATATAGAACTTTTTTAATATTAAAGTTAGATATTCGAGAGAGACTTTATATCTTTTATTTACCTTAGTTTTTTGAAGAGGAGAGTTGCCATCAAGACTTTGCAAATGAATAATGGATTTGGAAAAAGCTCAAAGATCAAGACTTAACAAATTTTAGGCTTCTTTTTTCCCTTAATTTTTTATCTTTATTGTAATGTTTATGATGGTGAAACTCTAATATTTTGTGTTCTACTTAATCAGCTTGAATGTATTTTTCTATGGTTACAATGGAACTCAATATGTCATTTGGATTAGTTGAACCTTTTTTCTTGATATTAATAATATTGGAGTTGTTTGTTTAATCTTATTCCTAATACTCTTAAAGATCAAGACTCAACAACTCTTAGGCTTCTTTTTCCCTTAATTTTTTATCTTTATTATAACGTTTATATGATGAAACTCCAATATTTTATGTTTTATTTATCAGCATGAACTAAATATATTTTTCTAAGATTACAATGGAACGCAATATGCAGTTGGGATTAGTTGAACCTCTTTTCTTGATATTAATAATATTTGAGTTATTTATTCAATATTATTCCTAATGCTTCTAATTCATTGGCCACCAATTAAATTGTTTTAGTAACCCTAGTGAACGTGGAAAAAAAGTTTGTATTTAGACATGGACTGAATGACATGTTTAATAGTCAATTATTATGATGAATTGATTTGTATGTTTGATAGAATATACATGCAACCAATTTAGAGCCCAAGCTTAATGAATTTCTTTCAATTTAATTTGCACAAGAAAATAGTAAATTGGTTAGGAAAAATATTTTTATAAGAGCATCAAAAGATACATATAAATAGATTATAACTCTAGGTTAACAACTCATTATCATTAATCAAGCTAAGAGAGTAAAACACATTCAAATGAAGCATTGAGGGAAGTTATTATCCTAGGCTTTTCTCAATGATTAAGTAAACCCATTTTTTTATTTTGTTATTTAGTTTATTTTAGTTTAATTTTAATTTTATTGCAATATTTTAATTAGTTGTTTGGATAAGGTTTGATTGTTTTAATTTTAATAATTAGTGAACTTAGTATAATTCTTCATGGGAATGATACTCTACTTTATCATTATATTACCTGTTAATGATACATGTACTTGTGTGGTAATCTGACAATAGACCACATTTATATCAAAAAAATTATTAGAGAAGTGATAGAAAGACATTTTAGGATAGTTAAAGTATTCTATAACTTAGTCAACCTTCTTATCCTCTTATCATGACTTTCTTTGTATGAAAAAAAAGACTCTAAGCAAAAATGTAGCTAGAGTGACTACTTTTATCATTTTCATTTAATTTAAATAGGTATGCATTTTAAAAATTAATATAAGGTTTAGAATAGGCATGGTTTTCAGTTCATTAGCTTTTCTGTGATAAATTTCCTATGCTTGCATACAAAGTTCATGCTATATAATAAATATTACTATTATTGCACATGAAGTTCTTTTTATTAAAATGTGGGACACATCCATTAGTACATTGAAATGAACATATATCCAACTACTAATTATGGTTGAATTAAAATGGTATTCCTAATAGAATTGTGACATGTTCAATACAAATAGACACATATAGTTACGGAAAAACAAGAAATAAATATCTTAACTATTCTAGGAAAAATCTTTTCTTCTAAACTCATGATTTAGATTATAAAACTTGTAAGAAATCTCGAGCTTATGCTTATCAATATAGACATAAAAATTTAGTTAGAATTAAACCTATGCAACAGAATTAAAAAAGGAAACACTTGGATTTCTATAGGATCTTAGGAAAAGATGTACATGTGATCGAATAACAATTTTAAAACACAGATTTGATAGAAATCATACCTTTCTAAAGACTCATAACTCTAGGCATGTTGATCCCTCCACGAAAGCACCGTAGGTTGATTACTAGGATCTCTTCTTGAGGCCAAAAGTAGTCTAAATGTCCTACCTTTAACAATGATCAACACAAATACCTATTAGAGCTTTATGAGGTTCAGTGGTTCTCTGGTGCTAGCCTGAAAGGTTCTCAAGCCTTAACTAAAAGATATATAGCTAATGGGTTCAAATCTGAAGTGATCTAAGAAACAATTCCCATGCTTATTGTGCTAAAAAGGGAGGAAAAAAAATAGCTTCGCAGTGAAGTAGCTACTTTTCATAGATGTAGGCAAATGAATCTAAAAATCCCAATTTTTGATTTCGATTGATACTTTTAGGATATAAAACTGATTTTCCATCTTTTGTTGTGATTAAAAACACTTTCTGATCACTAAAGATGTAAATATGCACAATTAGGCTTAGGAAAGTAAGGTTTCAAAATTTCGCCAATTTCATAACTTTTGTGAAAAATTAATCTTTCAATGCTAGAAAACTATGTTTATAATTTTGTTGTGTTAAGAATGATTCAAGACACTCAAAAAATCCATGAAAACTCAAGGAGAGCTTAGGAAAGCATAGATGTTGGGGAAATTTAGGGTTGATGCTTAAGGTTTTTTCTGGTAGCTAGCTCTCTCCCAAAAAGACTTAATGTTATATATACAAGGCCCATGGACTGGGTTTAGCTATTTAATGATTGAACTAGACCCATTAAATAAATCGTATAGGTGGCACCAACTTAGAGTATTTCTTAAAGCCTAATTAAGATTATTTTAATTAGCTTGTCCAAGATTAGGCCTTCATATTAACTTATTAATATTTTAGCCCAATAGTACACCAAAGATAGCTATTCCATGTGCCTAGCCCATTAACAAGCCTAACTTGGTGTAGCTCACAACAAAACTCTCTTGACTTGATAATTAGGGCTTTTCACCCAACCCTTAAATTTACATGTTAGATAATTTAATTCATAATTAAATTTTCTAACCCAAGTAAAACAATTTTACTTCATCTAAATATTATTAAATAATTAATGAAATAATTATCAAATAGCTATTAATTTTTTAAAAATAATTTTTTGTTCTTATTTAATAAAATCCCTAAACATGTCCACAATAGACATTATTTTGATAAGACAATGTTATCTTTATTGCCATATTAAGACATCTCAATTAGATTTCATATATCTAATTTATGTTTGAAGCTATTCTTAATTGAACTTATCCAATTAAGTCTTCCTCATTATACATTTTATTTAATTAAGTCATAATGAAATCTTGGTTCTAATCCAATTAATCATCTTTTTGTTGTGACCTATTGGGCTCCTATCATAATAGCAATAGATATAATTACCTAATTAAGTGTATTTATATTTATAGACCAATATTGGCCTCTAGAAAGGCATCATGGGCCATCTAATATGTAAGAAGAGCCAATATGACCTCTTAAGAAACTTTTTAGTAACCAACCTTTCAGTGTACTTCGATCCTTTCACTAGATATCCCGAAAAGATCATGAGCATAGTGCAATTTCTACTCATGTATCAATCCATATTAGTTCCTTCAGCTTTCGATTAACCTCATGAATTTAGAGAAATAATTTTTGCTAAATTCATCATGCATTAGCCTATGACTTTATCAAGTTAACCAAAGCTAAGAACATATAAGATATGACTCCAATGTCATTCAGCATGATGAATTCTTTTTGGATTTTTTATTCATCTACCATATGATTCATATCATACCTAACGTACCATACCTTAAGTATCTATCCTTTGTGGACTCATTTTAGATAAATCAAAGTATGACATTCCTCATATGAGATGACCTGGTATCACAAGTCTGAGGACTAATATACCTGACTAACACATAAAAACATATTCCATAAACAATTAAGTGACTTATACCAAATGGAGTTCTTATATGGGCCATGTTCAATAACTTGTTTCCATAAAATATGTACCTATATGTTATCCCCAAGTATCTTTATATTTCAACTTCTATTAGATTAAAGAGTTGCATGCATCAAATACATGGGAGCTTAGCATATGCTGGTCTTTCTGCATTGTCAATGCCTTGTTTTGACAATATAATGACTAGGAATATTTTTAAAAACACGACTTTGATGCATAGGGATCTCATCATCATAACTTATTATTAAATTTGCAAAGCCATTGTGTTTCATGGGCTTCACCCAATTAGTATTTGCATGATTGTCAATCATACCGCTAACATAAAAAAACCTTAAATCACTAGCATAAGTGATTGGTTTGTATTATTAACTGTTATATGTCTCATCCAATCCAATTGGGTCTGGGACATAAACTAATATCTACCACTTGCACTAAGCCAATCGTTAATGCATGCAATGTCAAACTCTTTTGATTAGCAATTGTGTCTCAACTTGGACAAAGCTTTAGTACTATTGTGAGAATATGCTTTAGTCATATTCATGATAATCTCATTATCAAAGTCACTAAGTATTCAGATTACAACTAGACCTAAATTCCTATCACATGGCTCAGTTATTACTTTACAACTATTAAGAATTTTTTGTTAAAGATCCAAATATAACTCCTTTTGTGAGCCTAAAAAAAATAGGTTGTTTATGACTATTAGGATATAAACATGCAATCATCTCTAGTTTGGAACACTTTCCAAAAAATTGATTTTAACATCATGGCTATTTATCGCTAAGTCAGATTATGATCTTTAACTTTTAAAGAATCAGTAATGCCTCCCATTAAATCCTACATGTGTACATTTAAGGGAATTGGATTCAAAAACTATTTTTGAATCCTTTAAGTTATAGGCCGTTTAGTTTTCTAAATACTATTGCAAATGTATGTTTGAGAATAATGAGATCATAACATAAAACAAATTCTATGATTTATGATTTATTCAATAAGGACTGAACTCTAAGCTCGGCATCAAAAGCCAACAAGCATCCTCAATTGACATGTAAATTCAAAAAATAAACACCTTATGTTTATGAATAAATCATTATTATGTTTCAGATACATCAATCAAAAAGGCAAGCTTTGATCAACATTAACAAGGTTGCCATTTCCTATGGTCCATCCTTACTACTGTTTTCATTTAGGCCTTACAATATGTCATACATATTTAGACACCAATTTCTAGGTATCATATACCAAGAGAAGTGAATTAATCTCAGTGCATATCTAATATTCAAACTTTTATAATTTTTCTAGTTTTGATCATATCAAAATTTTCCTTGCAAACTCTATTAATCTAGCTCTCCATTGTTTTAGTATATACCTTTACCTTCTCCATTTTCTTTCTCTAAAAGAAAGCATATGGATAATGCATGGATCATGGTCCATCTAAAGTGTTCAAGTCTTTAAATACATCTTATCACATGAGGACCAATTAGGCTGCCTTTTGACATCTTGCTTAGGAACAATTCCTTAGGAATATTGAACCTCTCATTATCATTATCATTATCCTTATAGAACAATTCTTTAAGGTTTTAGATGATTTTATGAGCTTAAATAGCTACTTGCTCTTTTCGGAGTTCAAGCGTCATACTAGCCATCACAATATGACTTGATCAAGGTCATCAACATGATCTTGATAAACTGCCTCTGACTTAGTGGGCTATTCTTGGATATGCCATTCAATGTAGGCCTAATCAATGGAGTCTGGCCCTTAAGCTTATAGCATCATGTATGCTAACTTAATGATAGTTTATTAGTCTCATTGTGTTTGTATCCATTATGAACCAAAACATTTAATAGCTAATTATTTGCAATTTCAATCATTAAATAAGGTTTTACAACTTTAATGATTATCTTTATTATTTTATCGAGATTACAGCCTTCAACCATAATCTAAGAAGTTCAACATTTGTATCTTTTTAATGAGTTAGGCACCCTATTCATCTTTACACAACCTTGAGCTACTCAATAAATCATGTAAAAGCCAATTGGGCAGGTAACTTAGTTTACTAGTTACATTTTCTTGTTACATCTCTATGCAACTCCTAGATTAGTTAGGCAGGCGACAACTCTTAGCCTATATACATCATATTCATTTCACCTAGCCATCACCTCTAAAATCATATGGTCAAGTGCGATACATCTGAACCCTACAACAATAGTTGAGTAAGACCCATTATTCATAACTCAAGCCATTCGGACGGAAGGGACCTTGAGCGACTCAATAAATCCCTATAACCAAAACTCGGTATCTTGTCATGAATAATGGAAGGAATCTAATCATGCTTAGGCATGCATTTAATATTTTACAAGGGATTTTATCATTTATCTCAAGTCTCATTGCCTTGTTTGATTAGCATGCTTAATATTTATTCAATCATATATCACACATATAAATTCAAAAATAAATCTAACTTATGCAATCTACTAGGATGATTATGGCTTTATCTATCTAGTTTCTTTGAGCCATTAAGAAACTAGTTGGTCAAATTCCTAGGGATATCATAGGTCTTTACAAGTCTTGATGATGATTTCATTGGTCATTTCTTCTTAGCACCATCTTTTTTACATCTTGAATATACATAAATTTTAATCTTAAATCTACTAGTCCTATTTAACTATTACATATTGTTGTAAGAAATCTTAAGATTGGAGGAGAGTTAGATGATAAGAGAATTTACGATCCAAAATTAAAAGAGTAAGGCAGCGTTCGTAGACCCTATTTATAAAATAAATACCAATAAAAAAATTCAACCATCCATAACCCAAATCATACTAGGGTCTAGTCCATAATCATCCTCATGCCAACAAAATTATATTATAAGCATGAAACAAAATAAGCACAGCCAATTTTACTTGATGATCTAGTGTGTCATTTGCGTAAACATCATTAAACAATTTTAGATGATTTGTGAAATTATTTAGTAATTTTGATTCTTTAATTAAAACATGTTTAATTAAATTCCTAACTTTTAGAAAACTTGTCTTAAATTGTTTATTACATAACTTTTAGGTTGTTTGTCTTAGTTAAGACATTATATAACTTTAGATAACTTTGTCTTAATATAAAAAAACCATCCATTTTAGGAAACTCACTTTTCAAAAACCATTTTAAGACATTAAATTGGACATTACCCAAGTTTTAGGCTATCTTAATTAGGACAGTATCTAACTTAATTTAGATAAACCATTTAACATGTAATATCTCCTAAATCATTTAGGAAAGTAGTTTCCAATTTTTCTAAGTCTTAATAATCGATCCATATTTAATTTAATTAAGAAAATAATTTTTTATATGATTAACATTTATTCTAATCGCATTAGAACAAATCCTAATCGAATTAGAAGTAATCATTTAAATTAAATATATTTTTCCATTAAACAATTTAATTGAATTTTAATTCTATGCTTATTATATTATAATTAGGTGTTTGATGATAAGTAAAAATTTTAATGGAACATAACCTCTCAGGAGTCCTAGTCCAACTAGGAGTTTACTCCAGGCATAACTATCTTAGCCATCTTAATATAACTCAAACACTATTGTCTTCCTCCCATTAAACCTCTGAAATATAGCAAATTTGCAACATCTATTTGCTGCCATGGATGTGGCATCAAGGTCCTAAGAAGAGAGACAACAATGCCATAGGCCCTAAGCACACCCAGTGCGCCCATTATGGCCCGAAAATTGAAATGTTTTCTACTTTGATTTTAACCAAAATTTTCCAGCAAGTTTTATGAATAGTTCATGATACTTTCAAGGTGGAAAACTAGGGAAAAAATTGCAGCAATGATTGCCCAAAAATCAGCCCCATCAAAAACACCAAAATAAAGCCATCATAGCAATAATCAACACCAAAACATTGATAGATGACTCAAATATCAATTTAATTAGAAAAACCATATTTTAAACTAATTAGTATTGATAATTAACATGGATAAACATGCTGGAAAATCAAAAATAAAAAAATTGTTTAATTTTTAATTCAAGAAACAGATCAAAACAACATCGAAACAACCTAGAAAGCTTAAGATTTATTAAGAATTTAATTCAAATTAATTTAAGTAGCTTTAATTAATTGTTTAAACACTTTAAAACATGATTAATGCCAAATATTACATGCTATCCAATTTTTTTAAAAAAAATTAAAGAAAAGCAATTGTTCAAGAATTCTACCAAAATCGAAAAATCACCAAATCAACATATAAATCAATTAGATTGATTATCTTTAAAATTTGGCATGCTAGACCACATGTAATCCACAAACCTTAGGCTTAGATACCACTTTTCAAAAATCCAAAGCTCATGCATATTGATATAGGCATAAAAATTTAGTTAGAATTACACATTCGTAATGGAATTAAACAAGAAAACACCCAAATTTCCATAAGATCTTAAAAAAAGATGTGCATGTGATCAAATAGCAATTTCAAAACACAAATCTAATAGAAATCATACATTCCTAGAGACTAGCAACTCTAGGCATGCTGATCCTTCTACGAATGCACCATGGGTTAATTACTATAATCTCTTCTTAAGGCCAAAAGTAGTCCAAGTGTCCTGCCTCAAATGGTGATCACACAGATGCCTATTGAAGCCTTCATGAGGTCTAGTGGCTCTCTAGTGCTAGCCAAAAAGTTTTTTAAGCCTTAATCAAAAGATATATAGCTAATAGGTTTAGATCTGAAGTGATCCAAGAGCAATTCCAATGCTTGTTGCGCTAAAGAGAAGAAAAAAAAGCTTCGTAGGGAAGTAGCTTTTTTCACATATACAAGCAAACAAATCCAAAAATCCTAATCCAAAAATCCTAATTTTTTATTTAGGTTGATACCTTTAGGATAGAAAACTGATTTTCCATCTTTCATTGTGATTTAAAACACTTTCTAATCACCTGAGATGCAAATTTGCACAATCAGGCTTAAGAAAGCATAGATTTTGGTATTTAGCTAAATTCATAACTTTTATGAAACATTTATCTCTTAGTGCTAGAAAACTGTTTTTTTAATTTCATTGTGTCAAGAAGGATTCGAGAACACTTAGAAAATCCATGAAAACATAAAGAGAGCCTAAAAAAGTATAGATGTTACTCCAAACCCCTTAAAAGGTTCATGCCTAGGGTTTTTTTCGATAGCCAATTCTCTCTCAAAAAACTTAAGGTTGTATATATAGGCCTCATGGACTAGGTTTAGCTGTTTAATGAATGAACCAGACCCATTAAATAAGCTTCGTAAGTGGCACAAATTTAGATTGTTTCTTGGAGCTTATTTAAAAGTATTTTAATTAGCTTTTCCAAGATTGGGCCTTAATATTAACTTATTAATATTTGAACCCAATAGCACATCAAAGATAGATATTGCATGCACCTAGCCCATTAGCGAGCCTAACTTTGGAGTATTAAGAGCTAAACTCCTTTGACTTGATAATTAGAGCTTTTAGCCTAACCCCTAAATTTATATATTAGATAATTTAATTTATAATTAAATTTGCTAACCCAAGTAAAATAATTTTACTTCATGTAAATATTATTAAATAATTATCAAATAATTATTTTTTTTCTAAATACATTTATTTGGCTTTATTTAATAACATCACCAAACCATGTCTACAATAGACATTATCTCGATAAGACTTTCTTATCTTTATTGCCATATTAGGACGTCTTTTATTAGATTTCATAAATATAATTTATGTATTAAATTATGTTTAATTAAACTTATTCAATTAAGTTTTTCTCATTATACCTTTTATTTAATTAAGTCATACTTAATTAAATCCCAATTTTAATCCAATAGATTATGTTATTATGCGTGACCCATTAGGCTTCCATCATAACGACAATAAATATAATTACCCAACTAAGTGTATTTATATTTATAGACCAAGATTGGCCTCCAACAAAGCATCATGGCTACTCAATATGCAAAAAGAGTTAGTATGACCTTTTAAGAAACCTTTCAGTAACCAACTTCTTAGTATAATTCGATCCTTTCACCAGATATCCTAAAAAGACCATAAGCATGGTGCAGTGTCTACTCATGTATCAATCTATATTAATTCCTGCAACTTTTAGTTAACCTCATGAATTTAAAGAAACAATTTCTCCTAAATTCATCATGCATTGGCCGATGATTTTATCAAGTTAACAAAAGCTAAGAACATATGAGATATATCTCCCATATCACTTGGAGTGGTGAATCCTCTTTGGATCCTCATTCATCCACCATATGATTCACGTCATACCCAGCTTACCCTACTTTAAGTATCCATCCATTGTGGACCTATTTTAGATAAATCAAAGTATGACACTCCTCGTACAAGATTACCTGGTATCATAAGTTTGGGGACTACAATATATGACTGGCACATGAGAACATATTCCATAGACACTTGAATGACTTATACCAAATGGAGTTCTCATACGGACCATGTTCAGTGAACTTGTTTCCATAAAATAGGCCCATATTTTATCCCCAAATATCTCTATACTTCAACTTCTATGAGATCAAAGAGTTGTATGCATCAATGCCCTGTCTTGATAATACGATAACTAGGAACATTTTGAGAAACATAGCTTTGATGCATAAGGATCTTATTGTCATAACTCATTACTAACTTTGCAAGACCATTGTGTGTCATGGGCTTTATCCAGTTAGTGTTTGCAAGATTGTTAATCATGCCACTAACATGAAAGGACATCTTGAATCACTAACATAAGTGATTGGTTTGCATCATTAACTATTACATGCCACATCCAATCTGATTAGGTCTAGGGCATATACTAACAAAAATTTCTAGATAACTCTAATAATATTCCATAGATGGAAAAAAATTGATAAGTAATTTAACCTAGTTATTATTAGAGATGGAAAAAAATCAATAAGCAATTTAACCTAGTACTTACTAAAAAAGTGATGAACCAGGGTTTATTCTAGTTGCTTTATACAATCATTCTAAAGATATGGCATTTTACTCGTTTAGGGTTGGATTCTAGCATTGACAATCTTGTTTCTATTCTCAAGCTACAACCTTTTTTTACCAAAGAATTATTAGAGAGGTAATAGAAAGAAATTTTAGAATATTTAAAGTTCTCTAAGACTTAATCCAGTTAGTCACTTTTAAAAGTTGGTATCTAGTAGATTTGTACTTGCAACCTTCACCTATAATAGGACAACAAGGTGATAGCAAAAAATTTTATAACAGTTAAAGTACTTTAAAACTTAATCTAATTAGTTGGCCACTCTTAAAAGTTAGCTTTTAGTAAGCTTATGGTTTTAGTTCTAGTACTTGTAACCTTCTTTTATTCTCAAATCGTAACCTTTTTCTTTGTAAAATAAAAGTACTTTAAGCAAAAATGTTGCAAGAGGAACTACTTTATTTATTTTCAATTAATCTAATTGGATATCTATTTTAAAACCTATTATGGGCATTAGAGTAGGTGTGGCTTTCAGTTTATCAGTTTTGTGATAGATTTCTCATGCTTGCTTATCAAGTTCTAACCATATAATAAAATTATTATCCTTACACGTGAAGTTCTTTTCATTAAAATATGGGTTAAGTCAAGTAAATCAACATCTGTAATACATCCACATCTTATAAAATCTTATAAAATATAATTAAAGTAGTCCAATTGGAAAACTAATTGGGGCTAATTTTTTAATTATGATAAAATCAAATGTTGGTTTTTTTTCAACCCTCATTTCATACAAAATTTTCCTATGTGTTTTAATTTTTAATTTTATTTTTATTAAGTGTATATGGATTGTACTTGTTATTTTTATTATATATTTATATAAATTTTAAAACATTAATAATTTATTTTTATATAGATTTTGGCATCTTTATGTTTTCTTTCATTGTGTTGTTTTTAATTATCTTTTCACATTATGTTTGTGTTGTATAATAATATTGCATTCAAAATCATCAAGTTTAATTGAAATTATTTAAATAACTCCTAATTTTATGTCACATGTCATTGTATTTGTGTTCGTGACATATTAATAATTTGTTTTATGTAGATTTTGACAGGTTATTTATCTATTTGTGTTATGTTTATACTATTTTTATATTAGATCGTATTGTTATTATTTTCTCATTTTATGTTCTTTTATATTTATACATTATTTTAAACTTTTCTTCAAGTAGATAATAAAATCAAAGGAATGTGAGGATTCAAACACTAGTTAAAATTAGAAACTATCCTAAGTAATGAGATTACTTTGATTAATTTTAGGGTGTTTTACTGATTGGCACCTAAGCTTGGTTATTATGTATGATTGTGGAGTTAATTAAGGCATTGCCAAACATATATATGTGTATATATATATATATCTTTGATTTTAACGAAGAATGAAAGAGAAATAAAAGAAAAAGAAGGGGAAGAAAGAAAAGAAAAAAAAGAGAAAATTTGTGTGTTCATAGTATAATTATTTTTGTTTTTATTTTTGAGTTATTTTTTGTATCATTATCATTTTAAGATATTATTCACATAAATTTTAACACAATAGTAATTTTTTTCATGTAAATTTTGATATGCTGGCCCATTTTGATATACATGTAATGTGCATGTTATTTTTTACATAGTGTTTAAATTATTTTGCCAATGTTGCGTTTATGTTTTCTATCAATTTATCTCATATTTTGCATTGTTTATCATAGTAATTCAATTTTAACGTTAGATTCATTATCTTAAGAATTAGATTATTTTGTATGTATTTTATAAAATATCACATTCATAACTTTAATCCAATTTTACGATGGTAGCGAGTGCATGTTCTAGTTAACATATATCCAACTCCTAATCATTGTTGAACTAAAATGGTATTCCTAATAGAATTGTGATACGTGCAATACAAATAGACATGTATAGTAGTTGAGAAAAAACAAATACAAATCTTAATTATCCTATGAAAAATTCTTTCTCCTAAACTCATGATTTATAGTACGAAAATTTTCAGACATTTTTAATAATTATTCTATAGATGGAATACAATCAAAAAGTAATTTAACCTAGTAATTATTAAAGACATGATGAACTCAAGGCCTAATTCAATTGGTTAACGTAGTCATTCTTAAGAGGTGGCATTCTACTTGTTTGTAATTCAAATCCTAATATTTACAATTCCTTTTCTATTCTCAATTAAAAAGTAATTTAAACTAGTAATTATTAGAGACATGATGAACTCAAACAATTGTTTAACGTAGTCATTCTTGAAAGGTGGCATTCTATTTGTTTATAATTTAAAACTTAACATTTATAGCCTTTTTTTCCTATTCTCAGGGTATAACCTCCTTTGTATGTAAAAAATTATTAAAGAGGTGACATAAATAGTTGCAACTTTCTTTTATCCTTAAATTCTGAGGTGATAGAAATTCTAAAACAATTGAAGTACTCTAAGACTCAATCTAGTTAGTTATCTACTTTAAGTTGGTATCTAACAAATATATGGTTCGAATTATAGCAACTACTATATTCTTTTATCGTCAAACTGCAGTTTTCTTTGTTCAAAAGAGTACTTTAAGCAAAAATGCAACTAGAGTGACTACTTTATTTATTATCAACTAATTTAAATGGATATCCATTTTAAAAATTGATATATGAGTTTTAGAGTAGGTTTTTCTATGATAGATAACAAGGCTTTCAGTTCATTAGCTTTTTCTGTAATAGATTTCCTATCTTCCATATGAAGTTCAAGTTATATAATAAATAGGATTAAATATTCATGCAACCCTATACTTTAAACCGATTTTTAGTCTGGTACCTAAAGAAAAAAATTGTCAACTTGATATCTGAACTTTCATTCTATAAAGCATGTTGGCCTTTTAGACTAACACTATTAGTCAAATGCTAATGTGGTAGTTAACTATCAATGGGAGCTCGACATGTCACATGTGGCAAAATGCCATGTCATCATTGCCGCATTACCATTAAAGGTTTTATAATTTTTCAGTTTTTTTAACTTTTTAGATTTTTCATGTTGAAGTGGCATTTTACCACGCGTCATGTTTTCATTAATTGTTGACTGTCATGTCAGCATTTAACTAATAATGTTAGTCAACATGGCAAATATGCTTTAACTTTAATAAAAATTAAAGTATTAAGTTGACAACTTTTTTAAGGTACCTAACTAAAAATCGAACTAAAGTACAAGAGCCAAATAAGTATTTAACCCTAATAAATATTATTATCTTTACACATGAAGTTCTGCTCATTAAAAACATTCGTTAATATATCTACATGAACATATATCCAACTCCTAATTATGGTTGAATTATAATTGTATTCTTAATAGAATTGCGATTTCTACAATACAAATAGACACATATAGTAGGAAAAAAACAAGAAAACAATCTCAATTATCCTAGGATAGATTCCATCTCCTAAACACACGATTTCGAGTTCGAAATTTTCTAGATAATTCTAATAATTGCTTCATAGATTGAAAAAATCAATAAGCAATTTAAGTCTAGATCATGAAGTAATGATTGTTCCAATGATGAACAAATCAATAAGGAATTTAAGAGTAGATCAACAAGTATATTATTGGAGGTTCGGGAAGCAACTGATAAACTGATCTTAAAAGTCTAAATAGGCACTGAAGTAGATCATCCTGAAGGGATTATGTTGATAGTATATTGTTTAAGCTCTTTATCCAAATTAGAAAAAAAAAAAAAGTCTTTGACATAATTTCGGTGAAACTATTTTAACTATCTTTAATAAATTAAATATAAACTATGAAAAATTATATTTGTTTACCAAATTTACTAGTTGATTTAATTCACCGACAACAATTATTTTCAACATTGATGACAAGTTGCATTTGTTTATCAAGAATTCTCTGATGGAAAGAATGCGATTTCGTCAATTATATATACAGCAGCTTTCTATAGAATCATTTTTAATACTTCTGCTTAAAGAGTTTTGAGGACTTATTGTATCCTAAAGGCATAGTAGCCTTCAAGAAAAGTTTTTCTAATAATTTAAAGGCTATATTATTAAGAAACTGTATGTTTCACAATTATAGAGCTACAAGAGAAAGTCTAAAAATTCATTAATGACGAAAAAAATAATTGATTGACCGAAAGATATCTTTGTGTTAAGTCATAGCATCGAACAATCATGAACCTAAAATGTAAATGGGGTATATGCTAATTTTAATTGTGGATCTCTTACGACTTTGTTATGTTTTGATAAAATTATGGTGTGGGCACTTGATTTTGGCTCTAGTCCCACAATTCAACTTCGGATATCAATTCAACTTATCAAATTTGTTGTGGACGCAGGATGGTAATCCTTTGGGCTACAATCTCATTTTGGTCAAGGCTCAGCACAAATCAAGAATAACATCTGCATTATTTTTTACTCGGATTCGTTTTACAATTGTTATGTTATTATCGATATTTTATTTTCTTCTATTTTCTTCTTTTTCCTATTTTTGTCTATTTTTTCATTTTCTTCATCTTTCTTTGTTCTCTCTATTTTCTTCAAATTTTTTGGTCTCATCCACCAATTTGAATAAAAGGAAAGGATCGTCCTCAGATTGCAACAAAGAATGCTGGACCAAAGTTAGTTTTGAAGACAATCGAAGAAAACTAGACTTGAAATTTAAAGGATGGTAAAACCGAATTGGATTTGAAGATAAAGTCAGTAAATAAATTTGAAATTCGAATTAGATATTCCCAAATTTTTCAATCAACCTTCACTTTTCATGCCTCACTCATCCTTTGAGTCCACGCTTATCTCTAAATTATCTAACAATTATTTCTAAATAATCGACAACAACTAAGACACATTCTTGATCGATCCTCTTTTCTATGCATTAATTTTATTTCATAAAATATTTATTATAATTTATTATATGCTACTAATCTCTTTATTTTTTATGTTGATGATGATGCATTTACGATTTTAAATTAAATATGTTTCAAAAATCGTTAGGCAATATCTCAAGTTAGAGCATTTGTGTGCCTAATCTAAAACACACTAAAATATAAAATTAATATATACCATAAATTATAAAATATATTAGGTCAAGCTCGAACTTTCACTATTAAAATTAAAACCTAACTTATTTTTTAAATGAACCTCAATGTATTGCTTAAATTTATTTTTTAAATAAATATTTTTACTTAAATTCTTTTAAATATTAAATAAATTTTCGTACTTATATATATAACCCGACAAATAAAGATATCTGCCATGAAAATGGGTGTTGCGAGCGAGCCGAGGCTGTAATTTTGCAGCTGCCCATGTGGGTTCCACGAGCCCTTACAAATTAAACCTAACCATTGACCTAACAACTCTCACTAGCTTCGTGGAAAACAACTATTCAGTGCCCTCTCCAATCAATCTCCAAAGCTTGCTTTTTATCATGCCAGACGTGGGTACCTTTAGCTTGTTTATTAAAAGAATTTGGCCAACTTGGTCCCAGTTCAAGTACTTGTACGGACACCATTGTCGAATTAAGCTCTAAAAGTTTTGTATCATTCGCGTTCTCGTTTTTTAAAGATTAATTCTACTCTTGTGGAATTAAGCTTTAAAGTTTGCATAGGTTATAATTCCTATCTGGACGGTATTTGTATTTTTGGTTAGTATACATTTATACTGACAATGGTTTTACTGCTATTTAAAATTTTGTTCGAATAATTTTATTGAGCGTCGGCATAAGTTTGTTAGACTTATAATAACGAATTTTCTGATTTTACTGACGTTTTTGACTTTCGGTATATGATAGATTATTTATAGTGGGAAAATATTATGTGGCAATAATTTTACATGATCATTAAAGCTATTATCAAAAGAACATTTTTTTTGTACATTCATTGTGGCATATTTTTTTTATGGTCTCATATGTAGCAAAAGTTGAAAAACTTATCATCTTTGAGGTGTTCTCCATTTTCTTTCTCTGTTTACCAAACATTGTGCAAAGGAAAAGACACTTTGAAATGCATCCATAGAAACAAAACAAACAACTTATTGATTCCTAAATGATATAAAGGATGTTATATTTTGTTTATATTCTAAGATAAAAAAGGCAACATTTCCTTAAGGGTTGAGGCCTATTGGTAAAGCATGGCATAAGTTTTCTTATAAATATTTGCTGCTACCGATATTCTTATATAAAGTGTGCATTTTATCATCAATTCTATAATATTGGCCGGCGCACTTTCAACAAAGTTGGTTCATCATCCCGCAGAAAACTATTAGGATAACCAACAAAAAGATGAAAAGAAGTGATGATTTATATACTTTTTTACTAAAGTGGTAATAATTTGATTGCGGATGTCTAGATTTGAATTCTAAATATATTCGATATTACTTTTTATATATGACTACAAGATCGTCTTCAAGGTGCTCGATGATTTGTATTTGTATGAAGCCTTCATTCATAAATCAAAACCCTAGCTAGAAGCAATTTTTTTATATTTTTAATCTACCTATAACCTAACAAATCCCTATCTAATTAACTTATCTAAGGAGAGATTACGCATTTAAGCTCAAACTCGCTACTCTAGGAGTTTGTTAATAGCATCTTGTCAATTGAGCTAATACGCAACAGGCAACCGGAAGCAATTTCATTATTCGCGAACATAAATCATAATCAACCAACCTAAATTCAAAACAACAAATTTTATGTTATCAAATTGTCATCCCAAATATATATATTTATATATATAATTAAGTATTCTTTTTTATTTGCGCAATGCACAAA
>JBBYHM010376638.1:0-16870 GCA_038381775.1 Adansonia rubrostipa
CAAACTTAGCAAAGACGTGCAACCTCAAATTCCCAAATCATCAGTGTGCATTACTTGACAAATATGAAAAATATTTACCTTGCTTCTACCCTCATTTCCAACCGTCATTTATATAATTATATATAATAATTATATTCAAATTTTATAGATAAACATATCAATAAAATAAACAAACCAACTAGAAAAACAGTGCATAACTAGATAAATTTAACATAAAATTAGATTAAGAGTACAGATGATGAAGACTTGAATTAATCTAGAGTATCAAGATTTCAAGACCTTTTCTTTGTATTTGCATACTTAATTAATATAAAACTCTCTACTTGAGTGGCAAGAAGGAGCTGGCTTTAAAACTTTAAAATTCCAAGTTTAAATTCCAGCATGAGTGGATTTGATCCAACCTAGGGTTTAGATTTATCTTATTGCATACTTTATAAATAACATAATATATTAATATTTTATGTACAATAGTTTATGATTGTAACTTTCTTATACTGGAAATTTTATTAAAAAATAAATTATTGATCTGAATTTTAAAAAAAAAAACCCATCATTTGTTTCAAAATTTAAACAATATTGTAGAAATACTCATCATAGAGAGTGCTCATCTAATAGTTGCATTAAAAATTTTGAAGAGAAGCAAATCATTAGAAGATGAATAATTTAACAACAACAAAAAATTATCTTTGCCAATCCTATGCATAATTCAACAAGAAAATGCAATTTTATAATTAACTATCATGCATGCATCGAATATCAAATTTCGAATTTTCCTTTCTCTATATTTGTCCCTCAAAAATTGTAATAAAAAACGATTTAATTATCCAAAAATAACGAAATTTATTTATTTTTTTATGTTAGAAGTAATATCCATGTTCATCTTGTAAAAAATTGAAAAAAAGAACTTGAGATCATAGCTATAGACACCTAGTATTCCAAAGAGGTAGGCGAAGGAGCGGGTGCAGCAGCAATTAAAGAGCACTTATTCCAAAGTTGCTTGCTTCTTGGAATACCCAGAGATGCATTTGACTTGTATTCGGGGATCGAGAAAATAGTTTTCACCAAACTGATATGGCAAGGCTCCCCCATCGCCACCAGCACCACGCAACACTCTTCAGTCACGGTCAAATCCTCGAACATATACGTAAACACCTCTTTCGCGCACTCTGGTGTTATGTTCGACACGCATTCGTTCAAAAACTCCAGGTATTCCGCTGATGGTTGGGGTGGGATTGCAGGTCCTTGTTCGTCGTAGTAACCGTCGCCGTCAATGTCAACGTAATCAGGTTCAGGTGCGAGTGCATAATCGTCTGGTGCAGGGCCAAAGGCTGTATCTGTTTCTTCATTGATTTCTGGTTCAAGTGCGGATGTTATAACAATGGCGGTGGCTAAGAGAAACAGCATGATGAACAAGAATCCGTTGGATGTTGCCATGATTTTATTTAGTTATTTGACGTCTGATTCTGCTTGTGAATTTGGAGGGTGAATAAGGGTTTCTTTTTATAAGGGAATTAATTGGATCTATGAGATTTGCATTTAAAGTTAAAACGCTTTCTTCATTGATATTTGTTGAAATTAAGTGAATTTATTTTTACCTTTTAAATTGTGACTTGTAAAACATAAATGCATTGCGTTACAAGAAAAGATACGTTAAGAGTTATTGTTGAAAAAACAAATCAAATACGGAGGTCAAGTTCGTTAGACCTTCGTTCTAATAGGTTGGATTGATCAGTTCAAATCAAAACAATCTAGATATTAAAGTAAATAATTTTATAAAGATGTACACGTTGTTTAACTGTGTGATTGTTAATATAAAAATTAAAAGTTTAGAGGTTAAAATTCTTATCACCAAAAAAAATTTTGAAAATATAAAAAATGAATATCAATTATCGTATATAATATAACGAATATTATTAGAATACTAGCAATGTAGTTTGTTAACTCCACAAAGAAAGTTGAAAAACTATCACATTTCTGTAATCCTTAATATAATAATGTCATTATAAGAAGATAATCCATTTATATTGATGTAAAATTAATTTATTTATATATTTTTATAATTTTTATTTAATATGATAGTTATATTTCATATTTTATTATATAAATTAATTATGTTAAATTTTAAGTAAATTAAAAATATTTAACTATTTATTTAATATAAAAATTAGTATTTAAGATGTTAGAATTTATTAAAAAAATTGTGTGGATAATAACTAGTCAACGTCCAAGAACTATAATTTCTGTATTGGGTCTGTCTTTGCAATCAAAGAATTTATTTTTCTTTTTTTTCTTTAATTATCTCTTCTAATTCAAACCTAATAAAGTTCTACACGCACACACACACACACATATATATATACACACGTAGATATTTCTGATAAACACCAACCATATTAGAATTGCAATATCTTGAGTAAGATGAAAAAATTCAAACAATTAGAATCACTCAAATTTAATAATAACAATGAATGAGTCAAATAATTTGTGGAAGTTCAATATTATTTTACGTAAAGTAACCTTTTACCTTACTAAACTTACTAAACTTATTTAGGGCGTTTACTAACCTTACTAAACTTATGAACGCATTTGGCGTTACCTTTCCAATTCATTTATGGGACAGTTTTAAACTCATAACTCCCAAACCTATGGGCTTTTATGTTACATCAGTTTCTATTAGGAGTATTAGTATATTCAACTGACATTTTGAAAATCAAAATTCAAGCTTGGCTAAATTCGAGTATTGGTCTTTTGTTTATTATTAAAATATTTTAAATTAATATCTTGATATTTTAAATATGTTTTATTATTAAAATTAAATGAATATATTATTTAATACATATTAATTTTTTTTATTTGTTAGTTGTGATGATATGTTTAAGAAATAAAATAATTATTATATCAAAAATCATCTTATACACATGAAAGTTTTAGAATCAACAAGTAATATTATGATGATTACACGTATCCTCGTAAATATAATAAAATATTTAATTTAAAATTAAAAGAGAGACAGTTGGTAACCTTTTAATTTTCTTGTCGAGTTAAAAGGTTTCCATTGCCAGTATTTTGAAATTGTCCACCAATAAATCATTATTTAATTAACTTGCTTGTTTCAAGTTAAATAGATTTCAATTAATTTTAATAAAAGTTATATTAATATGCATTTTTTTTTGGGGGAAAATTCTACAACAATTCCTAGTACTCAAGGCGAAAAAAGGATTTCACATTTATATCTTCAACCAAAAGATAATTAAGTTAGAACCCTACCTAAAGTCATGAAAGGTGAAGAAAAATGTATTGAAAGTAAAAGTTAAAATGCAATAAACTTAAAATAATTGAAAATGAATTGTATTTTACATATTCAAAACGCATATTTATGCATGAGAGAAGAAAACATAATTATAAAAAAATTCCTAAGCTAACAGCAATTAAACTTGGGCTGGACTCAAACAAGATACTAATATTTATTTTATATCTATTCGAACTCAAACCTGAATTGAAATAAGGCAACATTATGCAATCAAACCCAACTCATTTTATCAAAAAGGTACATAAGGCCCGACCTGACACGCCCAAATATTTGTCTACTTAGCATATGAGGCCACAGTGAAAGAGGAAATCAACCTAGACAGTTTAACATAGGTCATCTAGAAGTTAGACTTATTTAAAGGTCGAGTTATTCTTCCAATCCCAAGGACCTATTCGATATTTGGGAGGATTTAAAAAAAATATTATGTTTAAAAAATAGGCGTGAAAAAGAATTAGGCTCGATTAAAAAAAAGCCAAGCTTTGGCTCCAACTTTCAAAGCCAAGGCCCACCCCGACCTATTTTACTATTACATAATACATATTAATTTTATATTTTATGTAATTTTTATCATATAAAAATGTATATATTTAATATTGTAATGTAAACATCAAAAACTAGATTAAATTATTTATATTTTTAAACTTAATAAAATTTATTATATTAATAAATATTTTACATATAATATATAAGTTTAAAAAATAAATTGTAAAAAATATAATATTGATGAGTCTAAATAAGTTTAGACTATCCATTTACAAATATGGACAGTCTTGAGCAAATTTAAGACCCATGTTTTGGGTCAGACCGGACTTGAATAAATATATTTGATGTTAATACTTTGTATAAACTTGACCTAAATTCGACATAGCCTTACCCATGAGTACCTTTACTAGAAACCAGAAAGCAAATTTTTGAAGGATGCAGAGGACTTGTATAACTGGTACCCTACATTTTCTACCACTTAACCAGTAATGCATTATGTATTCCTATTAGAAAGTGGGTTATTTTACATTTTAAGTCATTGAATTTAGTATTAATTTTCATGTATATATATATATATATTACAAACATTTAATTTCATTAAATTGTATTATTAAATTTTTACTAGTAATAAATTAAATTACTTACGTTAAACTTCGTTAAGTAATTCTAATTAAAAAGATGACTCAGTACGTTCACCAAATATTATCTCTATGAGACGTAAAAAATAAGTCATGTATGCATATAAAGTTAAATTTTCCATTTGAATTACTTAATGGAGTTAGTTTAAATAACTTAATTTATTAATAATATAAATTCAATAATATAATTTGATCAAATTAAAAATTTATGATTTATTAATGCTAAATTCGATAATCTAAAATGTAAGTTACTAGGAAAAGCGGTAAGTAGTTCTGCTGCGAAACTGACAACAAATGAAGCAAAAGTAAGGCATAGAAAAGGAGGAAGGAGTTCTGAAACTCATCCTCAAAAAGCATTGCCTTTGCACACAACACTCGATACTCCTGATTTCTTTGGGCTGAAACAAAATCTTGGAATTTGGAAGCAATCAAATTTTGGGAATAGGGGGTGATTTATTGGAGTACTTCTAGACTTCGAATAACTCCTATTCACCCTTACTTCATTGATGAAGGAATATGCCTAATGGACAGGTTGATGTGAGTTGAAGGGAAGTAATATCAAGTTAGATTCCAATTATATAGGATGC
This sequence comes from Adansonia rubrostipa, assembly GCA_038381775.1. NCBI lineage: Eukaryota > Viridiplantae > Streptophyta > Magnoliopsida > Malvales > Malvaceae > Adansonia > Adansonia rubrostipa. The sequence continues at coordinate 5,019 of JBBYHM010376638.1, forward strand.
CCTCGAAGGGACAAAATAGCAAGTTAATTGGTGCAAGAAACCTTTGAAATGATGAACAAGGTCAACCCCCCATTAGATTAGGTTGGGCACCGCACTCACACCGCTAGGCTATGATCTGAAATTTTTTTTTTATATTTAGATTAATTTAAAATTTTATTTTACTATTTTAAGTAAAATAAAATTTTATTTTTTAATTAATATTTCTAATAAATTTTAAATAAAAATATTTTTTTATTATTTAAATAATGAATTTGAATTAATCGAACTCTTGCTAAGTCCAACCCATTTATAGGTCTAGGTTAGCACAACTATTAGTAAACTTCTAGACAAAAATATATTATTCGAACTAAGCTAAGCAAGACCCTAACTCAAAATTCTCTATCCAAGACTCAATCTGTTTAGAAAATGAACCTTTTATTTTTCTAAATATATTTTTCAAGATTAATATTTAATTCAAACTCTTCCATATATAAGTTGAATTTTCAAATTTAAATGAATAACCCAATCCGTTGATCTAATTGCAACCTCTTACTGTTTACAATTTTAAATTTTATATTTTTAATACTAAAATTTGTCACCATTGGGATATATGAAGCTAGGATTTTGAGTTTTTTCTTTTAATTTTATTTTTAAAAGCTTAGCCATTACCATTGCCAATAGTAGAGCCCTGATTTAATTTGCACTAATATTTTAGAAGCTGGAACAAGTATTTTAGCATTATTCAATATTTTATTCTAATATGAAGTTCCTATTGAGCTGGTATCAATAATTAATTAGATATCAATTCAGTTAAAGAATCTATTTATAGTAATATAAAATTTCTTATTTAGTTGGTGTATAAGTTAATTGGATACTTACTTAATTAGAGAAATGTTAAAAAAAGTCTCATTAAATTAATAATATTATGGACTTTTACACATTTGTACGGATAAAAAATTACTCAAGAATTACCCACCTTTTCTTAAGAACTCCATACTCCTTAGAAACTATTCAATTTTAAAAAATTACTAATTCACTTCACTAACTATCTACTTTAGAAAGTATTAACTTAATTATTTACAAATTTATCTATTAATTTTTTAAATATATTTTTTTAAAAAATATTATATTTTTCACCCATATAATGAGTATGTCAAAATCTAATATTTATAACGCATGAATGGATTATTTTAAAATTGATTTCTTTGTGAGAAGTTGCTGTCATTTCTGTTGCTGCCTTGTTGCCTACATTATGAGATTTTTCTTTAATGGCATAATAATTACTAGAATGGTGGTCGTGCTTCACGTTGGTCACTAATATTAATAAAAATAAGAACTATTATTTTTAAAGTATGATTTTTTTTAAAAAAGTGTTTTGAAATTTATAGTAGAAGATTAAATTATATTCTTACAATGAAAAGTATTCTCGTTAGTCCACATAAGTGGACGACACTTCCCACCCCACCCACCTCCACTTCTAATTTTTCTTAGTGTAACAATTATATAAATCTTGGTCAAAATAAACTGAGATTATTATCATATATATATATATATATATATATATATATTACACATATGTCTATGTGAATAATCGATATTTATGACACAAAATACAAGTATAAATAAAATTATTAACTCTTTAAATTAAAAAAATTCAAAATAAAAAATTTACACTATTTTTAAAACTACAATTGTCTCAACTTCACTATAAAATTTAAATGAATTGAGGATGATCAATATTTGTCAAAAAAAATTGAAAATCATCTCTAAAAGTTTTAGAAATGAAAAAACGTCCCTAACAATTGTTTTTTGAAACTATGTCTCTGAACAATTTTGAAGATAACATTCATTTCTAATACTATTAAATTAAGGACAACGGTCATCCCCAATACTATATAAATAATAACTAATAAGCTAACTTTAATATATCTAATTTATAAACTCAAAAGATTACTTTAAGTCGAATAATACATAACCTAATTTATTCCAAAAAATAAAACACCATAGTTGTGTAATTAAAAATCATCATCATCATTCGCTAGCTCTAAGTTTCTTTAATTTTTATATGCTTTTGAATCCTAAATATCAACATCTTACTTTTCTTCTTCATCATCTTCATCTTCAAAAGTAAGTTGAGAATTTGAAAACCTTTGATCTAGATCTTGCTTGCATTCTGATACAATTCCTTAATTTTACAACACCTACCACAGTTGCTACCATACCCATGTCAATCCATCATCATCAAATACCAAATCCTCCACTCATTACTTAATTAAAGAAGATCAATAACTTGTCTATTATATTGTTCCTTAAGTGTTTGGTTGTACTTTACATAAACTAGATCATTTACTCGTTGCAGTTCTACTTTTTTTTTTTGGTTTTTACAACACAATTAATTATTAGATTAAATCCTAAATGAATGAGAACAAGTTGACCTTACCTACTAAAATATACTTTAATTTTTTAGCAACCAGCCAAAATGAAAATTTTGATTGTTAATTATTGTAAGTTTGGAGGTAATCTCTATAGAAGTTCCACCATTTTGATATGAATCATTAAGAATAGAATTATTCAATTAATTATCATCAAGTATTCAAATATTAAAATTCTTACAATTTTCAATTAAAAAAGTTAAATATCTAATATAGTTATGCTACCTGGAGCATTCGTTTTTCTTGTTGTAATAGCTAACAGTATCCCAAAGAGTTTTTTTGCATTTTTATAGGTGATTCATGATTTTATCTTGCACTTCTTCACTAGGAATTAATTTTGCAATACAAGCATATAATCTTGATGTTATTTTTCTCATCAAACTTTATTCTTAGATTATCATAAAAACCTTTGGATTCAATAGTGTTTAACTGCATGTAATAAATAATTTAGTTGACACTCCTATTTTATAGCAATGATTTTAAGGACTTCTTTGTACTTTTCTTTATTCTTACCAAATGCTTCTATGATTGCTTCTTTCGCTCTATCAATATCTACATATATATACACCCCATGGTAGGCTTCTCATCATGGTGAACAAATTAGAGAACTTGAACTAAAAGACCAACAATCTTACAAGTGAAGATTACACTATTCCAAAAAGAAAGCAGTAGAATAATTTCAGAAACTTTTTTAACTTTTTGATTCTTTGTCCATTTACTTAACATATAATCTTGAATAGTGAACATAGTTCTTAAATTCAACTTTTGCTTATGAATGCATTGTAATTTGAGATAGGATATGCAAAAATTAGTTTTATCAGATTTAACCAATTTTTTTATTTTGTGAACTCTCTCATCATATTTAATAAAGGAATGCGATTATAGATAAAATTATTGACAACAATTGCTCTTTCTAAAGTCTTATTGAGTTGAAAAATCTTGCCAATATCTTTTAGAATAAGACCAATGCAGTGTGCAAACTTAAAGAATGGTTCTAGCAGGAAAATTGACCTAAAAATTTATTAAACTCCTACTTTTGATATCAGTCCATCCATCTTACATAATAAAACACCTATACTTCACCTAAGCCTCTTTATGACTCTTGAATAGATCTTTTACGTAATCCATCCTATTTTTAAATAGTGAGATTCTCAGTTCATGGTAACTTAGATGTTTCATGTTAGGAATGCGCTGTCCAATAGCTTCAATTGCACACTTAAAGGCATCTAGTTTTGCAACATTGAATGGAATCCTTGCTTGATAGAAATATAAGCAATGTATTAACATGCTTCTCTCTGTTTCATATTGTTGTATATGGCTCATATAATTTTATATACAAAGGTAAGTGGGCTGATGCTGGTGTGGAGTGACGGCATCTGCCTTTTATAGGATCCACAGATAGATAGGATGGGGATGCAGTGGGCGAAGCCCCTGCGGTACAGTACATGGGTAATTTTGTAAAATTATACTAGGTAGGGTTAGTATAAAAATATGGTTAATGTAACCCTAAATTAAGTAGTGAATAAAAATAACAGCCACCGCTCTCGAGGACGTAGGCACATTGTTGAACCTCATTAAATCTTTGTGTTAATTTTTTCTTCTCTTTTCTTTGTGTTTTTGTGATTCCTTGGTTCTTAGATTCAACAACTAGCATCAGAGTTGGGTTAAGATGATGAACTCTGTCACAAAATTCAATGTGGGAAAATTTGACGGAATAGGTAATTTCGGATTAGGAACGGAGGGTGAAAGACTTGTTGGCACAGCAAGGGATGTTGAAAGCACTGAACGAAAATAAACTGCAGACTATGGAAGATTTTGAATGGGAGGAATTGCAGGTGTGAGCAATGGGAATGATTCGACTATGTCTGTCAGATGATGTCTTATACCACATTATAGATCTCACGTCCTCAGTGGAGGTCTGGAAGAAATTGAAGAGTCAGTATATGTCTAAGTCCCTAACAAATAAATTGTATCTGAAGCCAAAATTATATGGCCTAAAGATGCAGAAGGGTACAGATCTAGCACAACACATTAATTTCTTCAATCACATTATTAGTGATCTGTTGAAAATTGAAGTTAAGATTGAAGAAGAAAACAAGGCTATGATTTTGCTATGTTCGTTACCTCCTTCGTATGAACACCTGGTCACTACACTCACATGGGGAAAAGATACAATCAGTGTGGAAGAGATTACTGCAGCACTGTTAGCCCATAACCAACACAAGTAGAATTTAGCTAATAGCACCCAAAATGAAAGGCCGTATGTGAAAGGGAACCAGAAACGTGGAAGAAGACAGAGTAAAGATATTGTAAGCAAAAAGAAATCCAAGTCAAAATCCAAGGGCAGAAAGAACGTTCGATGTTAGAAGTGCCAGCAGATGGGGCATGTTAGAAGGGACTATCCAAATAAGAAGAAGCAGAATGATGAAAGGAATAGCGATTCGTCAAAATCTGCTAATGTGGTACAGAATGATGATTCAGATGGCAATTATGGGGATTTGCTGTCAGCCTCTCCATGTCAACTCACAAATTCATCGATTTTGGATACAGGGTGTTCGTTTCACATGACTCCCAACAAGGACTAGTTCGATTCATATATCTTAAGTAATTTTGGTTTCATCTATTTAGGTAATGATAAAGCTTGTGCTGCTACTGGAAAGGGACAAATCAAAATTAAGATGCATGATGGTGTTGTTAGGACATTGTGTGATGTTAGACATGTACCAAAATTGAAAAAAAAATTTGATTTCTTTGGGTGTCTTACATGCTAATAGTTTTGGCTATAAAACTCATGAGGATTGCATTAAGGTGAATAAGGGTGTGTTGATAGTAATGAAAGGGAAGATGACTGCAGGGAACATTTACAACCTTGTAGAAGATACAGTTATAGGTGGAGCTGCTATTGCAGAATCTGATCATGATAGTACAGCTTTGTGGCACATGAGACTAGGTCATCTAGGTGAAAGTGGGATGGCTAAACTTCATAAAAAGTGTTTATTAAAGGGAATTAAATGCTACAAATTGGATTTTTGTAAGTTCTATGTGCTTGGGAAATAGTCTAAAGTGAAATTCAAGATTGGTAGACACAAAACTGAAGAAATTCTTAATTATGTGCACCTTGATGTATGGGTTCCTGTAAGGGAATTGTCATCCGGTGGTTCACAATATTTTGTTACTTCTATTGACAATTTTTCTTGGAAGGTTTGGGTATACTTCATAAAATAGAAATCTGAAGTTTTTGCCAAGTTCAAGATATGAAAAGTAGAGGTTGAGAACTAGACGGGTAGAAAGATCAAATATTTGAGATCAGACAATGACACTGAGTAGACAGACTCACAGTTTCAAAAATTTTGTGAGAAGCATGGCATTCAGAGGCACTTCATAGTTCGCAAAACACCACAGTAGAATGGAATTTCAGAAAGGATGAACAGGTCTTTAGCTAAAAAAGTAAGGTGTTTGAGATTGAATGCAGGACTTCCTAAACATTTCTGGGCAGAAGCAGTGAGTATGGCATGTTATCTCATTAACAGAACACCACGGGCCTCTTTGGGTGGAAAAGTCATAGAGGAAGTGTGGGCAGGTAATGACGTTGATCTTTCTAAACTAAGAATTTTTGGTTGCCTAGCTTATGTGCATGTTCCTAGTGATGAGAGATCTAAACTTGATCCGAAGTAAAAGAAATGCATTTTCTTAGGATACATGAAGGGGGTCAAGGGGTAAAAGTTCTAGGATCCAAAAGCAAAGAAAGTGGTGATCATCAAAGATGCAGTATTTAATGAAAAATCCGTGTTCCAGCAGAATAATAATGAGAATGTGCCAGTTTTAGAAGAGAACAGTAAAAAAGTGATAGAGGTAAAGCTAGAACAACATGCAAAAGATGTTGAAAAAGCTAGAACTTCTAGTTCAAGGGATAAGAGACCTCGTCAGATGGAGAGCAACATCAAAGTATAGCCACAAACAGACTCAGACAAACGGTTAAGCCTCCAACCAGGTATGGTTTTAAAGATTTAGCCTCATTTGCACTTACTGTTAGTTATGAAGATCTTGTCACTCTTCAAGAGGTAATAAATAGTGAGGATAAAGATAAATGGCTAGGTGCCATGGTAGAAGAGATGGAGGCCTTACATAAAACCAAAACTTGAGAGCTGGTTGAACTTCCTAAGGGAAAATGAGCTATAGGGTGCAAGTGGGTGTACAAGAAAAAGTCAGCAGTATTAGAAAAAGAGGGGAAAAATTCAAAGCTCGTCTAGTAGCAAAAGGATACTCACAGCAGAAAGGAGTTGATTATGATAAGATATTTTCTCCTGTGGTTAGACACACTTCCATCAAAGTGGTGTTGGCATTAGTAGCTAGCTAGGACATGCATTTAGAGTAGATGGATGTGAAAACAGCTTTTCTTCATGGCAATTTGGAGAAGCAGATTTACATGGAATAGCCACAGGGGTTTATTCAACTTGGACAAGAGAATTTAGTTTATAGCTTGAAGAAATCACTTTATGGGTTGAAGCAATCTCCACGACAATGGTACAAACGATTTGATGGCTACATGATCAAAATTAGCTACAGACGATGTGAGTATGATTGTTGCATTTATGCTAGGACACTTGATGATGGTTCTTTTATTTTTTTGCTACTGTATGTGGATGATATGTTGATTGCTGCTAAGAATATGCATGCAGTGATTGAGTTAAAAACCTTATTGGGAAAGGAATTTGATATAAAGGATTTAGGTGCTGCCAAAAAGATTTTTGGGATGGAGATCTACAGGGATAGGAGCTCAAGAAAACTGTGGTTATCGCAACGTAATTATGTTGAGAAGGTGTTAAACAGATTTAGTATGAGCAAGGCTAAACCTGTTAGTACTCCATTGGCAAATCATTTCAAACTTTCCCTAGATCAATGCCCAAAGTCAAATAGTGAGATTGAAGGTATGTCTTCAGTTCCTTATGCAAACGCTATTGGTTACCTGATGTATGCCATGGTTTGTACAAGACTAGATTTGGCTTATGCTGTCAGTCAGGTTAGCAAGTTCATGTCAAAGCCTGGTAAACAACATTAGGAAGCAGTTAAGTCGATTTTCAGGTATCTAAGAGGCACTAGAGAGTATGGCCTTATGTTGGTAGTAAAAAGAATTATCCTTTAGTTATGAGATATATGGATTCTGACTATGCAGGTAATTTGGATGATAGAAGGTCTACAACATGATATGTCTTTACTCTTGCAGGAGGACGAATTTGTTAGGAATTAACTATTTAGTCCATTGTTGCATTGTCTACAACTGAAACAGAGTACATGGTAATTGTTAAGGCTACCAAGGAAGCTTTATGGCTTCCAGGGCTAGTGAAAAAATTGGGTATTGAGCAAGGTGGAGTTAAATTGCACTGTGATAGTCAAAGTGCCATTTACTTGGTAAAGAATCAGGTTTATCATGCTAGAACCAAACATATTGATGTAAGGTTCCACAAGATCAGGGAATTGGTTAGATCTGGTCAAATATTGTTAGAAAGATTCATACATCTAAGAATGTAGCTGATATGTTTACAAAGCCAGTTACAAAGCATGTTTCTAAATTCTAAATAAACAAGTCCCCCAACCTATCAGAAGTGTGAGGGGTTCTAGTTCTTATCTTTTATCTTCATGGGGTATATTCGCCAAGGTGGAGATTATTGTATATGGCTCATATAATTTTATATACAGAGCTAAGTGGGCTGATGCTGGAGCGGAGTGACAGCATTTACTTTTTATAAGGTCCACGGATAGATAGATTGGGGTTGCAGGGGGCAAAGTCCCTGTAGTACAGTACATGGGCAATTTTATAAAATTGTACTGGGTAGGTTAGCATAAATATATGGTTGATGTAACCCTAAATTAAGTCATGAATAAAAACAACAGTCGTCGCTCCCGATGACGTAGGCACATTGCCAAACCTCGTTAAATCTCTGTATTGATTTTCTCTTCTCTTTTCTTTGTGTTTTCGTGATTCCTTAGTTCTTAGATTCAACACATATTATTTTTGTCTCATTTTCTTAAAATTATCCAAGTTGTTGAAACTTGAAAATGACATTTTACCTTTAGTGCTCCCATCATTCTTTTTATCATCAATTTCCACCACATTATCAAAGTCATCAGAACCCATTAACTTGTAATTATTTCTTCATTTTTTTTTATTTTTCTCTTTCATGTAAGACAAAAACTCTTTTCTAACATTTTTTGGAGTTTTCAAGCATGGTTTAGGTTTCTATAATTACCATCTTGATGTCGTTTGGCTTGATATATTCCACCTTTTGTTGTCTTCTGAGAAAACATGCAAGATACAGAAATTTGGATCTTTTGGATCATTTAAAATGTTATACTTCCACCTAAAAACATTTTTACCGTAAAGACAAACAAAAAAAGGATCTGCCTCGAATTAAATCATTCTTTCTTTTCAACGCTACAATCTTTCTTCTTTTATGATATTTCTAGTTTGATCGAGGGCAGTACACTTCTCCCCAATATGAGATAGGTTGCAACTATGGTCAGAACTCTAACTGGGCCAATTGCGTAATTATGACCTGGGGTGAGGGTGCGATGCCTATCAAAGAAATGTTGAAGAAGAATAAGAAACTCTTGGCGTTATTTTCACTTGAAATAGGAATATTATTTGTCATTTGAAACTTCCTATAGCAATTTGGAAAACTTATAACAAAGAAAAGATAGGTGTAACAAGTAGGGTAATACAAGTGATTGTAGTATTCAATCCATCTTAATGTACAATACTACATAACAGAAAACAAAGTAAATGATAAGTTCTCATTTGCATAGATTATATATAAAATTGTTAATGAAAAAAACACAAGACAAATTACAAGAAGATAGCATTTTATATATAGGCAAAACAAAATGTGAGACAAATACAAAATATTACTAATATCCAAGTTAAATTTTGATATTTTACATTAAAGTCAAACTATTTACCAATATCATAGTGCATGGTTAATACTAGTAACTTTAGGCACTTAGAATTATGTTCATGCACTCAAACCACATAGAACAAAGATAACTAAGTATTATAGAGCATGATAGTTGATAATTATTGATTTTTGTCTAAGTTTTGGTCACGTGATTAACATTTAAGCCCCTAAAGCACATTTCCCAAAAAGCACAACTCTTAGTAATGAGTATTTTATATTGGAGGCAAGCATGTTGCTTATTTTCTTTATTTTATTTTGTCATACTCTATTTTGTGTAATCTTTATTGTGGAAATTAATTTATGAGTTGATAACCTGAATCTTCGTTTTTTAACTAATTGCTTGGTTTACTGCAATATTCGGCTTCCAATTTAAAAAAGAATAGGGTATTTTGGATTTTTTTTTTTTTTTTTTGCTAGCTAGTTTAATAAAAACCAAGAAGTGTTAATCTTAGGGCTGGAGGCAAGCTAGGATTGAAATCAATGTCCTCTAGAAATTTGCTTTTGGGGATTGAATTTAAATCTTAATACGATATTTATGTAGTATAGCTTCAAGTTTGCTTTATTGTTTGTTAGCATATGTTGCTATGTTTTTGTGCTATTAAATGGAACATCATTTGCTCTGTTTTTTACATAGAAATAGAGGAATGTTACTCCGTTTTAAAACACACAATCAGAGCCTTATTTTAAAAGAAAAATAAAGAAAAAGAAAATGATAAACAAGAAGAAGGAGAAGAGGAAAAGGATAATTAAGAAGAAAATGGGAATGAAAGTAGAAGCAAAGAAAAAAAATTTAAAAATGAAATACTTTTTCTAAAGTCTAGACTTCAACAGAGAACAACCAAGGTTCAAAGTGTTTTGATGGTTAACATTTGAATTTTTTTTTTTTCAAACCTAAAAAAATTAGTGGCTGTGTTTATATTTAAAGAAATTGAGAATAAGTATAGTATTAGTATAGTATAATATTTTTTTTAACTTTCAAAATTTAAAAAAAAAAAAAATTGAAAGGCATATTTATCTGTGCTGGGCTTATAGCAAAAGGCAAAATACAATGTAATAAGTACACACCTAATTGAAAAAGCTTCACTTAGTTACCTATGACGCAAAACCCTTTTCTAGTTTTGCACCTTGGGCTATAGGTATGCCTAGATGAACACCTTAATATCACTGATTTCATGTGCAACAAAATGAATTTATGTAGGAAATAACACAAGGGTTGACATAAAGTGAATTAACACCTATAAGTTAAGTGTACATGGTGGACAATCACTAATCGTAGATGATGTTTTATTTTCTCCCAAGATACAGTGAAACTTGGTCTCTGTAGTTATTTTTCTTAATTATGGTTTTAATTTTAACTTCTCTTGTATTAGTGTTGATTTGTTTTTAGAAACAAATTATTATAGATTGGATATTTAGTGAATGATTTTATGTATTGAGTATTGATTACGCTTGGTGGATAGTAATCTTAATTACAATAGCTTTTCCTTAATTACATCTTCTGATGATGCAAATATTGATTTGAATATTTGGCATGATGGACTATGTCATATTGGACAAAATAAAATGCATAAATTAGCGGAAGAAAGATTATTAAGCCCTATTGAAAAAGTTAATATATTAAAATGTGAAAATTGTCTAGTTGAAAAATTAGCAGCAAAAAAATTTGATAAAATGAGAAGAGCCGATTTTCCATTAATCAGGCCTCTAAAATGGGCATAACCTGATCCAACTTGAAACAAAAAAACCACACAAGGTAATTTAGTTCAATTTAATTTTGAACTATCTTTGGCAGAGATAACAGCTAGGAGGTGATTTAAATGTTTTTAAGTGATAATACAGAAGCAAAAGAACATCAAGGAGAGAAGATAAAACAGAAGAAACATAACTCGGCTAAAAAGAATAACAAAAAGAGAAAAAGTTTCTCTAAGCAAAATTCTCATAAAAACATATTCTACAAAAAGATAGGATCAAGGGTATGAAAACTGAATAATTTTCATTTTGTGATTTTCTTCATGATCAATAGATCAAACCATTCATTTTCAAGGATCATGTAAATTCACTATTTTTATTTCCACAATTAGTTATTAGATTATTTATGTTATTAATCAATATTATTTTATTTATAATTTTCGTCCAGTAGAATATGCTGCAGGATGCCATTAAATTCGTATGAGATAATGCTTATAAATAAGAGTTGGTAAGATATGAAATATTTTGAGTTGAAGCCGTAGTCCATGATCCAAACTGTCTTTATTTTAAAGTTCTAATTGCGCTTATAAATCCAGTGTTTTTTCATAAATAGATTGCTTCTAGAGTTCAATGATTTTTTCCCCAAACGGACAGTCCATTTGTGTATAGTATGTCACGAATTGAAAGCAAGATCAAGGACACATAATTAAAAAGTAAAAAAAAAAAAGGGAAGATTTTGAGCTGACAATGATTTTTGGCCATAGCAATCGACAGTTTTTTGAAAGAAGACTCTGATCAA
>JBBYHM010376649.1:0-16867 GCA_038381775.1 Adansonia rubrostipa
GGCTGACTAACTTACACGTGGGTGTGTATGTATATATATATATATATATATATATATATATATATATTTATATATATCTGCCATTGATTTTGAGAAATCATACCACTGAAAAAGAATAAGATTTATGTTTCCGTACATCTAAGTAATTCTTATATTAATTTTATATTTATATATTTATTTATATATTTTATTATATTATAATTATATTTTTTATATTTTTATATAATTATGTTTAATATTGCGAGGTAAATATCAGACCCATTTTATGCGAGAGGTCAAATGGAAACACTAAGACCAAAGACGGAGAGGGCTAGAAGCAGGGAGGGCATTGCCTCAAGAATTTTGAAAATTTTTACTTTATACGTATAATTATATATTTATTTATTAAATAAAATTTATATTTATTTATTTTTTTTAATTTTGCTCACAATTTAATTCTATATATTTATAATTTAGAAAAGTTAAACCCACATTATTATTAATCTTTTTTTTTCATTTTACTCGTTAACTTTTATTTGTAAACTCTTCAAATTAATTAATTAATTACAAATATTAAGTCATGCTTATGTAAACTTGAAATAACATTTTAAATATTAGTTTTTTTCAACATGACCTTAACAAAGTATTGAAAAATCCGAAATTTTCTTGTACGGCTTGCCACCATTAACGATGGCTTTGCAGCTTTTTTATGCTATTTTTCAACTCCAAATTCAATTAATTTTGTTCATAACTGGGTTTTTTCTTTTTCTAGTTTGGGATAATCAAGTTCAAAAATTAAGATCCTAGTAAGATTCTTAAATATCTTATTTTGGTAGGTAATATTTAATAATATTAAGTATGATTAAATAAATATGACATAAAAAATATCAAAACATAATATGTGAACAGATAAATACCTCAAAATATATGATATGAATTATCAATGTATTAAAATTTTAAAAAATAAATTACTTCATACATGATTATGAAATAACAAAACACATAAATATGAAATAGATAAATAAATTGTTAGGTCTAGTTAATCATTATGCTAACTTTATCTTATTTTTTAGGGTTAATAGGAAAATTTATCATTATATTATAGGTGAATATTAAAATTTGCTATTATATTTTATTTTGAATGATATTTATCATTGTATTTTTTAAATTATAGTAAATTTATCACTATATTATTATTTGATTAAATTTTACCACTAAACTTTAATTTTTAATTAAAATTTCCACTCAATTTTAATTTTAAAAGATTTGAAAATAAAATTAATTTATTAAAAATGTAAAAATCAAATAAATAAACATAGAATTTTTATTTTATAAAATACAAAAGCTTAATTTTTTATCATCATTTATTAATTAATTTATTAAAATTTAATTTTTAAAATAAAATATTTGAAAGAATTTTTCTTATTAAATTTTATCTTAAAACCATAAAAAATCAAAATTGAGTAAAAAAAATTCTAATAAAAATCAAATTTTAATGAAAAAATTCAATCAAACAAAGATATAGTGGTAAAATTTAATATTAAGTTAAATTATAATGATAAATTTACATTTAATTCAAAATTATAATGATAAATATCAATAAAAAAAAGTATAGTGATAAATTTAAATTATTACTTATAGTATGGTAGCAGATTTACTCTTCAACCCTATTTTTTAAATTTTTTATTATAAATCCACTTTGTTTGTCATCGTCAACAAGGCAAAAATAATAAATTTCTGATTAAGATTTATTGTTTTATTTTCTAAAATACATGTTTATATAATCATAATGTTATATATATATATATATATATATATATATATATATGACAAATGTTAAGATAATTTGTGATTAGTAAAAATTATAATTTTTTCTTTTTTTGTAAATTTCATTATAATACAATATCATATTGAGTTACTTTAACTATTTACGACATACTTCAGAGAAAATAAATATAAATTAATCTTTTATTTGACACCCAAAAGTAAATGCCAAGACCAGGACAAGGATAATTTCGGAAACCCGATCCTTTTGCATGTTGTGGGATTTCTTGTCTACTTGGGTTTGGACTTTTGAGACTTAAAGTTGGACTCAATGGTCGATAATTGAAGTGTTAAAACTAGCTAGTTGGGCCATAAATTTTTGTACTACACTTTTCAATTGAATCATAGTTATAAAAATGACATTAATATATAATATATCTATAATTAATCTATAATTTTATATTTTTATAATTTATATAATTACGAATGCAGTGAGCTTTTTAAACCGACGAAAATATCATTTTTTTATTAAATATTTTTTAAATTATCATTATAAATATTTTTTACTATTCATAAATTTTAATTAATTTATAAGTAAAAAATTTAATTTCATTAAAAATACTTTTATTAAATGTTTTATTAATAAAATTTATTCAATTTATGCTAAGAAGTATAATTTATTGAAAAAAATTTCAGAGATTTATTTGATAATAAATGAAAAAAAATTAAAATTTTGTATTGAATTGTTTCATCTTTAAAATTCTAAAATAGCTTACAGTTAAAGTTTACATTTATGACATGCAAATGAAATAAACTTTATATCTTAACATAAAATTTTGATCAATATACATTTTATTAGCTTATTTATTTATAAAATATACAATAATATATCAAAAATAAATAAATAATAAATATTCATGTATGACATACTTGACATCAAATACTAAGATATATATATATATATATATATATAAAGAATGGATGTGAAAAATATTTTAGATTGTTGAAAATTTAAATATTATTCACTATATTTTTGAATTTATATTTTTAAATTATTTTTTATTTTTATAACATAGCTTTCTTTATTTTTGACTCCTGTTTGCAATAATAAGTTTTTTACTCTTTAAAAAAAAAATCATCTTAATCAAAAAGTTTGATAACTAATTTTTTAATCGATTAAGAGTAGAAATTAATAAGATATATTTTTACTGTAATTTTTATTTATTTTTTAAATAACATTTAGATCCTTAATTATTAAAATTATGATTAATAATTAATTAATTAATTTTAATACTATAATATCTAATTTTATTATTATAATACTTAATTTTACTGTTAAAATAATTAATTTTACCATTATTATTATTATTTTTAACCTCACAATCAATTTCATCACTGTTCCAAATGAATTCTCAGTTAACATTTAATTGTAAAAATTGTTAAAAATTTATTTACATAAATAGTGAAATTAATTTGGATAAAATTAAAAATAATGCCTCGAGCCAAGCGCTTTCCCATCCTTGAGGAAATGTGGTTGGGTTGGCTGGCTCATCTCCGGCGGATGCGAAAGGAAATAATTCTCAACACAAACACAAAACAAAGTAAAGTCCGCTTGCATTACTGTTAGGCTTTTTTTTTTTTCGGATAATTGAGAGTTGGACACATTCATCCCGAGTCGTCCATGAGTGTCCCTCCATGTCCCTTCAACTTCTTACAACTCCTGTGTAACCAGGCCATGGCGGACAATTGATGAATGTGATCATGTCCGTACCTACTGCAATAAAGAAATGTTCCCTTTTTTTCTATGGAAAAATTTTGGAGCTTTTTCATTAAAATAATACATATATATTTTTTTTATTTTTGAGATTAGATTTTTTGAATTAATTTTTGAAATAGGTTTATTTTTTATTTATTATGAAAAATAAGTTTATTTATTATTTTTTAAATTGTCAATCTTTTTATTAGAATCGAAATCGAATTTATGTCATAGTAAAAAATCGACATGTGATACATCGATTTCCCATGATCATGGTACGAATTCGACATGTGATTTGCTGATTTCCATTATGGCATTTTAAAATATATATATATATATATATTACAAGAAGCTTTGATGCCAATAATAGTAGTAACTCAGACATGGAATTGCTGTTATTACAAGAAGAGAATAAGTTGAAGGAGTTTTTGAATTCAAGTTCAGATTGTGGTATTGGAATATACATGTTTGATAAATGAAGAGGAAAAGATGATGAATGAAGAAGGTTTTATCGCTTAGTATATTTTAAATGTTTGATGCATAATGAGACCTATTTTTGTAAAAATATGGTTGCGAAATGAATGAAGAAATTCTCTCTCTCGGAATGCATGCAAAGCATTCAAAGTGGCTGCAATTAGTAATGTTCATATAATCAGTTATTAGCCTATACTTCAAGGTTTAGAATTTGGATTTAGTCCAGTTGATTTATTTAATTTTTTTAAAAAAATATTATTTAATAAATAGAAATTTGTATTTTAGTATTAATTTATAAAAAAAAAATCAAAAGTCAATGTTAGACATAATACTTAGTTGATGCTTTTGACAAGCCAATTATCTTTCAAAGTTACCAACAATATTCTGCCTTATTCAAGCCAATTATGCATTTGATAAGCCATTTTTTCATAAAATGCTATAGGAAATCAGCATGTGATATGTCGATTTCCCACCATGGCATATAATTGTCATGGGAAATTAGCATATCACATGCCGATTATTTCGATTGGATAGAGAAATTGACAAGTCATTTGTCGATTTTTTATAATGAATAAGAAATAAGTTTATTTCAAAAAGTAATTTGAGAAAAAAATGTCTCATAAATAAAAATATTTATTATTTTCGTAAAAAAGCTAATTTTCAGTTTTTATGTCATTTTTCATATATTATTAATCATATTTTTGTTATTTTTTTTAAGATTAAATGTGATTGATAATATGTAAAAGGAAACACAAAAAAGGACAAATATATTCATTCTTATTCTTCGTAATCAAATTTGCATATCTGAAATATATTATTATTTAATTTAATTTGAAATTCGGATAATAAAAAAGTAATAAACCAATTTGATACATTAATTAGATTTAAATATTTTAAAAACTACAATATTCTACCTACAATCATCCTTATATTGTAACCTAGGTCCTGTCGCTCTATATTAGAGATTTAATAGCTGATTTTGTCCATGATAACTGTGAAGTTTATCAAAATTCCCATCTATCGGACAAGATGAGGGACAATGGCTGGGCACACCAAAAAAATAATAATAATAAATATATAAATAAATAAAAATTGAAGTTAACTAAGAGTTTATTTGGCTATCATGGCATAAGAGTGAGTTTGTATCACATTAGTAAGATGAATTTGTTGCACTGGCCTCTCTAGTTTCATTAGAGGAAGGTGTAAGGTAAACTTTTTTATGAGTTGGATCGGTTATAGTTTAAACAAATTTTCAAATCTAAGTTTAGATTCGAATTTGATTCAATTTGGTTCAAATTTTTCTCTAATTTCACTATAGAAATATGATCCAAACCCATCCTATAACTTAAATTTATTTTTTTTATAAAATTTAAAATTTCATATCATATGACGTATCAATATTTAAATAATTTTTTTAGCACCATTAGCAATTTTCACTTATTTGCTATGATTTAAAAAATAATAAATTAAAACAATTCTTTTATTATAATACAAAGACAGTGAACTTTTACTCTTTTAAGACTCCTTTGGATTTTATTCTATTTTTTTATTCATGAAATTCACTAAAGAAAAGAGGTTAATATAAATGTACTTGGATTGTAACTCACGATGCAATTACTTCTTATCTTTTCTAAAGATTGAATGGACAAGGATGCAATTGAGAATTGAATTTTTATGATGAGATCATAAGATTATTATCCCCCTTGACATTTTTTCATTTTATAAAATAAAAAAGTTTTTAAATCATTTATTTTATTAATCACCTTATTTTAATTTTTTAGTTTATTTTTTAATTTTTTAAAGTTTTAAATTATGTATTCATTTATTGTACTAAATAAATTTTTATAAATATATAATAATTAGTCAAATAATTAGAACGTTTAAATAACATTAGAATTTGTGACATTGATTGTTTAAGAAATAAATAACAAATAAACAATTTTTATTAATTGTGGGTAATTTTTTTGTACTGGTAGTTTTTTAATCTTAAAAAATATACGTAAAAATAATAAAATAAAAGCTTTTTTGAAAAAGATGAAAGAATCAAATAGTTGCAAAAGTTTGAGAAATAAAAAGCGGTTGTTTTTTTTAACTACGAAACTTTAGGGTGAGTGAGTTTTGTTTTATTTTAAAAAATATTAATTTATTAAATTTCAAAAAAAATTATTAAAAATTATTAAATTACTTTTTTTAATATATTTTCATTTATTTATACTATTATTAAAATATTTTTAAGATTCGAAGAATAGAAGGATTTAAATTTTATTTATTGAGCATAGATAATATGGATCAACCTTTGAGTAAGAATAGCTAATGTGAATAGTTATTGGTATTTTTTAATTACCTAGAAGAACTATCACAGATTTAGGAATCGCGAAGATTGCAACGGAAGGAATTTTTAGTATTGTAGTATCTTTTTCTGCACTAAACTCCTCTTCTAAGTTAATAATTGAATCGTTACTACCAGTTATTTCTCATTCATTATCATTTGAGTCAAAAAAGTCATTCATCTTTAATTGGTTTTCTTCACAAAAAAATTCATACATCCAGGCAATTATGCGTGAATACTAGAAGAACCACCTTCAAACATAGTGTTAAAAGTCATTTGCATATTTATATCATCATTAGTTGTTCCCACTTCAATATATAACTCCATACAATCACAATTTAGAGTTGCCTCATACCTCTTTATAATGAAAGCAAGCTCATTATTATTTTTCAATTTAAAAAAGTATCCATTTTACAGTTGTACCCTCCTCCCATTTCAGAAATTATAATCAAATACTAGATAAATTGAATGAATTTTTCTCTTCAAACTAGCTAACATAATATCACATTTAACACTCAAAATACTAAGATCTCCACCTTCAATATCGACAACGTTTAATCTTTCACGTAACCTTCCATTCCCAACAATAACATAACAAGAAACACATAATCAATCCATATAAATATTTTTTTACTTCTTAAATAAAAAAAGATAACAAAATTTTTTTTACTTTCTAAAAAAATTCAATTAATAACAACGAATTTTAACCCCCAAAATTTATTCATCTAAAATAATAATTTCACCAATAATTTATTACAAAAATTATTAATCTTAATTTACACATAACAATAATACCAATTTTAATAATTTAAACAAAAATGAACACAAAATAATAAATAATTCAGTTTATCAAAATCAATACATACCTCGAAATCGATTTCTAAAATATTACTTGACACGTCTGCAATCACTGTTGCGAATAAATATTATAATTAATTACTTAATATATAACAAAATAATATAAAAAAGAAAAATTAAAAGTGAAACAAATTTTTTACTTGAAATAATATTGTACGAGAATTAAATATTGTAAAGAGAGATAGAGAAGATTTTAGGGTTGTAGAGAGAGTGAAAATCCAAAAAATGAAGAAAAGTGCCGAGGTGGGTGGTGGGATGGTTCTCATATCATGTTGGATGCGCTAAACGTGGGACATGTTAAGCACTGTAGCGCATCCAGAATGGACTCGCTATATTCCATGATAAGTCCATGTTGGCATCCGCGTCTACTATGTCTTCTTGATAATTTTTGAATAAGTGCTATGTGGCATGTCCACGGCATGGGCCTGCGCAAGTACTGAATCTACGTCATAATCGCTACTCGCTTCGGTGAATCCACTTAAACTCGTTATTTTGTTTAGCAAGTCCACCTGGATTCATTTCTTTGACTAGCTCTTTTGACCGCTAGCCATTCTAGCAATTTCACATGTGTTCCATATATAAAAAAACAGTTATATATTAGTAAATTATTTCAGATTTTCAGTATTTTGATAATTTATTTAAATATCAGGGGTGGTTTAATCGGAAAATGGACTCAATGACGATCGTATCAACCAATTGCTGATGGTATATATATTGCTCAAATCTCTCCTCTCCGTTTCATTTGTAGGAGCTATTTACACTTTACGACTGGTACAGAGAGCAGCAGCGCTACAACTGAGTGGGCGACGGCGGAGCCAATAAAAACCAACAGGCCATGCAACGGCTTCGCCGTGAAATCTCAAACAAAATCGGCAAGGATACGGTTAAAGAGTAGCATCTGTCTCATCTACCATACCTGCAAGCATGCATCAAAGAGACACTGCGGTTGCGTCCAACAGGGCCGTTGCTTCTCCCCCATCGTGCATTGGGAACCTGCCAAGTGATCAGTTACACCATTGCTAAAAACACACAAATTCTTGTGAATTTTTGGGCAATTGGTCGAGACCACGAGGCTTGGGAAGATCCACTCAGTTTTAAACCTGAACGATTTCTTGATTCAGGAATGGATTTTAACGGGAATGATTTCAAATATTTTCCTTTCAGTGCA
Organism: Adansonia rubrostipa; assembly: GCA_038381775.1. NCBI lineage: Eukaryota > Viridiplantae > Streptophyta > Magnoliopsida > Malvales > Malvaceae > Adansonia > Adansonia rubrostipa. The sequence goes on from JBBYHM010376649.1 coordinate 8,329, forward strand.
GGAAGTAGAATCTGCTGTGGGTTACCTTCGGCTGCAAGGACATTGCCATTAATTCTTACGTCACTCATTCAGGCGTTTTATTGGCTTCTTCCAGCCAACATGGATGCTTTAGAGCTCGACATGAAGGAGAAATTTAGCTTAATATTACGGAAGGAAAACCCGCACCAATTCGTCCTCGTATCTTATGATACCTATCTGACAGGGATGAAGCTTATGATACCTAAAGTAGAAAAACGGTTGCCTGGGAGTGGGAGAATTAACAATTAGGTGCTCATCAAGTCTAATAAATTGCAATCCTATCTGGCAGGGACGAAGCTTACAATTACATCAATCTGTGTTTAATTATTAGGCTAGAGTGGGTACATTAATATGTTCATTGCGCACTTTTGCATGAATTTAAATTATGGTTATAATAAATATAATAAATATTTTATTGTATTATGTTTATTATAATTATAAATATAATAAATATTATTATAATTAATTATAATAAATATTAATTGTAAATAATAGCGGTGATGAAAGTTGAAATTGTAAAACAATAACTGCAATATTGCGATCACTATTTAAATTTTTATATTTTGTATGAATTATAATTTATATTTTATGTAACATTATTTCGTATTTAAGGTGAATTTCTCCTTATTTAGTGCCAACCTAAAACATATTACAATGTGTAACTATAACTCCAAAAGTATAGGGTTATATTTATTAAAATAGTAACAACAATACCGAAAAAAAACCTAAATTTGATAAAACTATTTAAGTATACCTATGTGGTGCTCAGTATCAAAAGTTAATTTTAAAAGATTTAAGATTCAAAACTCTGTATCCCGTCACTAAAAGAAATCTTCCCGTCGCTATTAAAGTATAGCTATTGTGCCACACAATGAATTAAATGGTGGAGAAAGTGCTGGCAAAACTGGATTAGATACGAAAGCGGTTCAGGTTCCCCGGAGGAGAAACAATTCAACCACTACTTCCTTTTGCTCACTTTTTTAAGTGCAAATATATGGTTTTCCTTTAATTAATTATGATAGTACCGAGATTAAAACAAGTTTGTATGTCTTGAATCAATGCACTTGATTCATGTAGTTTACAAAATATGCATTTATATTGTAAATGTCGAAAAAAATTAAAGAAAGAAGAAAAAAAGAAGATAATATTCTTAATAAGATGGTTTTGAGGTGTGTAAAAATTTTTCTTTAAGGTTTTCAATATGCTTTTAAGAAACAACAAAACTCTTAACCTCTAAGCTAAATAGTGAAAAATGATTAAAAATAATCATTTACATAGATAATAAATAGATGTATCTTTTAATAAGATATCCTTTGAGTTATATTGTTTTACAATTACTTTATACGTGAAGTTAAGTCTTTATAAGTTAACTTTTATAATACAAGATGTCTTAATAACACAACTAGTCATGAATAATTAAGAATAATTATAATTTTATAATTTAATTATTCAAAAATTAAAATATAATTAATTGTTTTATATGCTCTATAATCTTAATTTTTCTAAGTAATATAAGATCGAGTATCTACCAATATTATAAACTAATAACATTACATGTTATTATATTACGGAATAAAACCAATTATAAAAATGAAACTCTCATATTTAATAAAAGAATAATAGTTTATACCATGCTTTCACATAACCGATTAATGAAGCCTACCATGTCAGCAATTTGTAATGTCGGAAGAAACAAATCTCACATTATTTATAAAAAGTTAAGAATAAGGAAGACATAATAAGATATTCCTTTTAGCATAGACAATGTATTAGGCTAAGTGCTATGAGCTCAAGGCACTGCTGGGCTCACTTAGCGGGACACTACTAATTAAATCGAAAAATTATTTTGATCAACTGTATTAGAATAATTGTATTTTATAATTTTATTTAAAATATGTATAATTTTTTTATCTCGAAAATATTATAAAACTTAAAAAAAGATATTTCTCACGCTTCAAAAGCTAACATTTAAATCTCTCATCTCCGTTATTTTTCGAAAACACATGATTAGATTAACTAGTTAACTAATATGAATTCATGGTTCATTAGCGGTCTTTCTTTTTATATTAACTATCAATACTTGCGTTGATGAAATAGATCGATACTGTTGATACAATATCTGTTCCGATTACGTCCGCTAGGTTTCATTACTTCAACTTTTGTAGCATCTAAGTGTGGTACCCTGCGTTATTACTGCAGATGTGAGATGGAGGACATTCTGCATTTTTACTAGAGATGAATAGAAGTTTGTACCTATCAATTTTAAGCACAACATAAATAAATAATTAAAGCATAACATAAAACACATAAAAAAATAATATAAATATAATATAAATATATAAATATATTAAAATTTATATCAAATAAATTATTAATATAATAAAATTTATATAAAAATATAGTATTTTATATTCAATTGAAACATGAGAAGATGACACGAACTCGACTAAACGCAGAGAATGGCTAGTCTCGAATTTTGAGACCCGAAGGCAGTCCAATCTTGCGAGACGATTTGGACGTATTGGTGAAATAAAAAAAGACAGCCGATGGATTGAATTGGGCCCCTCAACGGGGAGAAGTTTCTGTTTGCAATGAAGGTGTGGGTTGGACAGTGCCCGCCTGCCTCTTACGCAGCTGGATCAGCAACTTCTTCATGCTATTTTTTTTTTTTTCGGTTCTTGATTTACTAATTATTTCATGTGTCTAAAGCAACCAACTAAGCTAAATCCATGAGCAAACATGGACAGGTGTATATAAGCCAATCGACAACCTGCAATTAATGTGACAGATTAAACTTAAATTTCACCCCCTTTTGTTCTTTCATTTTCAGTTTTTTTTTTAACAGTAATGGCATGTTAAGCTCAACTTTCTTAGATAAATTTTATGGAATCTCAAGTTATATTTATCATTTGTAATAATTAATTAACAAAGCTACAATATAAATTTAATAAAATGGCGTTTCATAGATTGTATGCTACTTGCTGTTGTAAGAAGATCTAAGTTAATGGAAGAAGATAGCAGATGATAATTTAATCTATGATATATACTTTTTTAATAATATTATCTTAGTTCTAATTTGCTAATATCATATACAAGTAACAAATCCATCAAATGTAGTAATGTACATCTCAAACTGAGTTAATTAAGCATCTCTTGACAGTCAATTCAGTTGATTACTTGATCTGAAGTTTTGAACTACTTTATCTAACATTCTGCTATGCCCAGAAAATTTTTTGTCAAAATTTTATTGTGTAGTTATACAGCCACAAGAAATGTAATCCTGCACCTATCCTGTGTGCAACGAAACTGTGATGTTTTAAAAACTGTTAGGTAACGCATGCAATGGGTCATTATGAGCCTCCAAATCCGACTATAAATAGTCTAAAATCCCAATGAATAAGACATAAAACTGGGCAAGAAAAATTAACCAAGATTTAGAAAAGATCAAATCAGCCATGGCAGTTGTCAAGTCCTTGGTATCTCTCGGTTCTCAGGCTGCAACTGCAGCACTACTTCTGTTTCTGGCAGCAGCCACGGTGCAAACCCAGACGGGCAAGGCACAGAGCTGCACAAATCAGCTCATCAACCTGAATGTTTGCGGACCCTTTGTGGTGCCTGGTGCCACTGAGACCAGGCCTAGCTCTGACTGCTGTGGTGCACTCCAATCTGTGCAGCATGACTGCCTCTGCAGCACTCTCAGGATCGTTTCTCGACTTCCTTCGCAATGCAATCTCCCACCTCTCGATTGTGGCAACTGATATTATATGTTTTCCTTAACCCGCCACTCTCAGCATAACTGCCCTAATTCTACGAGCAGATATGCAAATTAGTGCATGATGGTGATGCAATAGTGGTGCAAGTTAGTAGAAAATAAGGCTGCAGTTTTATCATCTTGTCTTTGTTTAATGTGTATCCCGATCTGTGACCAAGCAATGCGATCGAGATCAATGAGAACTTAATTAGTACTGCAAATAAAAGTATTTAAGAGCATCAACTTTCCTCCTTTTTTTTTTTTGTTTTTTTTTTTTTTTGTGTTGACAAGTGAATCTTCCTGCTAGCTACAAGCCAACAATTACAACAATTTCTTTCATCTAAGCAAAAGGAAGCTTAAAACAGAATGCATTAAGATAGATTATCAGGTCGAATAATCGGAAAAAATCCTTGTATCTTCGGATTCCTGTTGATCGGCCAAAAGTACTCTCAGCCTCTTATTTACATCTAAGACAGATTAAGAGCTAGCCAATGCAATCACAGATTGTTTAAATGTTGCTCTCAAATTAGCCATATATATATATATATATATATATATATATCCAGCAATTCTAGCCTTTTTATCCTTTAAAATTGCCACAAATGCTTTGAATTTGTCCTGGGTTTTGAATTTGAATCCACCCAAAGTACAATAGCTTCATTTCCTCCTGTCGCACACATGCCCACGTATTTTTCTCTGGATACCAGTTCTTTCGTTACTTCATTTGATCTTTTCAAGTCACCCTCAGTTGCTACAGCTGCCACTCTTGCATATATATTGAATCACTACTAAAGACCCATGCGGATGCTCCTTCCATAACTCAAAAGTACTACGATTTTTGGTCAATAACTCAGTAGTATTTTGAGAACATAAATGTAAGAAATTGAACTTTTGGTTTGAAAACAGTTTTAGCTATAATAACATGATTTTTTTTTTTAAGTTTTTCGTGAATATAACCATTGTTCTTCCTATTAGCACAACTCTGAAAATCTAGAAAACGTAAAATTATTTCTGGTAGAATGTTGGATTTTTAATTTCAAAGACTTCAATCCTTTTTCGGTCTAGAATTGTTGCTCAAGTATTACGAAGGAAAAATATAAGTTTTCAATTTCTTCACAGGTTTGAGCTACACTTCGTGTTTCTCTCTCTCTCTCTCTCTCTCTCTCTCTCTCTCTCTCTCTCTCTCTCCATAGTGTGTCCCTCTAGAGATGGAATTTTTGTTTAGATAATGTTATTCACTAATCTAGTACACACCCATTATTTTTATTAGGACTTAAGTGAACAGAAATAAAATTTTTATGGATAATAAGAGAATTGTAATAATTTAGATATTATCTGAGCTAGTTTTTTTGATGACTGTATACAACATCATCTTCTTCAACAAAGGCGACTGATTTATCCTCGTTTCTCTTTTCAAATCCGACATTTCCTCGCCGCTCGAAAACGCCGATAGCCTTAGGCGATACCCAGGTCAGTTTTACTTCCCTTCCCTGTCCTTCCCTTTCAATCGTGCTTGCAATATGTATTTATTGTGTAAATGTGAAAATCTATCAGGCTCGGTTAGAAAATGGTCTCTAACGCAGTCTCGTCCCATAAATTTCAATCTTACCTCCCCTATTCTACACAAGAATTAAGCTACGAAGATTTTTTTTATTCTGTTTTGTATGTATGTATGTATCTTAGAGTCAACAGTCAGTGATCTAGAATTAGTAAAAGTTGTTGTCATAAATTAGCTCGTATAGTTATGCAGAGCAGCTTTAATAGCTGCACTCGTGTTTGACATTTAATTGTTAAATTCTATCGATTCAGGCCTATTCGGATTTCTGAGTATCAAAGAGTTGATGATTTAGTGAACCGATAAAAAGTCAGATAAAATCTATAAAATTTATATTAATTTTATTAATTTTAATTAATTTTTTTAAGTGATAATATTCAAATTTTTAACCTCTTAATTATATATTCAATATCATATCTTAACTATTTACTATATTTAATATAAAAATCATATATTTCATATTTAATTTATTTTTTAAGTAAATTATTCGATTCAATCAGTCAAATTGAATTAGTGATAAATTTAAATAATTAAGTTAGCTATAGAAAGTTTCATAAATTTGACTTTTGATTTAATTTTTTATTCATTACAATTTATTTATAAATATTCTAAAAGTTGTATTCCAAAAAAGAAAATGTGGGGTTATTTTCATATGAAAATTCAAATTTTGGGATTATTGAAAATATTATAAGTGTTAAAATTTTAATTTTAAATTTGTTGAATGTGGATAAATTAATTGAATTAAACTCAAATAAAATAAATTAACTTGACATAAGAAAATCAATCGTAAGTATTAAATTTTAATTTTAAATTTGTTAAATGTATTTTTAAAAATAATTATACGAAATAATTAAATTAGATTTAAATATGCAGGACTTTATTGTTATGCATTTGAATGTCTAAACTCTAAACAATAACCAGAATGGTCTCTCTCTCTCTCTCTCTCTCTCTCTCTTCCATTATCGAGTGTGACTGTATTTTGCAAGTTTGGGGTGTTGAATTGGTTTTACTTATTAAATTTGCAAATGTTTGATTCACTCAAACATAACATATCCGCAGCCGTCTGTCACGATCCAACGTCAGCCTTGCAATGCACACTCAAATGAAGACAGACGGTCTACTACTTTGCTCCTTTTCTCGAAAGCAAGGGATAAAATTCCAAATATCCTCCCTCCAATGGTCCAATCGAGCCTCCCAATGAGACTGATTGATGCCGCAAGCCCCAATGTCACCTGCTCTACTGATGTTAGCTAGAACCGTGAATGAATGACTTTGAATTGGAGAAATAATCTCCCAATCAGATTTTTGGTCCATTTGATTTTCATTGGCTTCTCAGGTCTTGATTCCAATTGATGGGAGAAGGGTTACACTACTTTATTTTCACGATAACGACTGTGATTACAATTGCAAAACTAACCCAATAAAATCAAACTTAAAGAATGTATTCTTTTTTATTATAAAAAAATATTTTATCAATAAATTTGAACTTATTAATAATTAAGAAATATCTTTTTCATCCACTCTTTTATAATAAAAATGAATTGTTTTATATATTCTTTAAGTTTGATTTTATTGGGTTAGTTTTGCAATTGTAATCACAGTCGTAATCTAATCGTCAAAGCTCTCCATGTACCAGCTTTGAACCAATTTCCCTTCTGGCTGGAAAATGAAGCGGTTGACATCAGGATCAGTGGAAACAACAATCTTCCGACCAACCAGGCTAGTAGGAAACAAGGGCAGGAAACTAAGCTTATGATTTGTGAGTGCAGAGGGAACACGGAACAATGGTTTATACCTCCAAACAATTAAAAAAAAATCGTTTGCATTAATAGCCGAAATATACCAGTCAACTCTTGCATTTTACATTTCCATTCGCTTTTTGATGAAAGCTGAAACATCGGAGGTGGTGTAGGGAGCGAAGAACTGAAATGACTCTCCGACAATCGGAAAACCCAGGGAACCTGGTGGGAGCTTCCCAATGCACCTTGGGTTCGTCAAGTTGTAAAAGCCAAAGCGCAATGCCTAAGAAAAGCACTTATTGTTTATAAAATTGAACTGATTTTGTAAAGATACAACTCTTATATTATAAAAATTATCTTCTGAGTCTTTTATGAAGAAATAATTTATTTCTTCACAAGTTCCTCAGGAATTCGGTTTTGAACCTTTTTGGCTCTGAAAGCATGAAAGAAACACTTCTTTCTGAAATAGAGGAATTAACCAGCAAAAATCTACAGCCATGGTCTTCCCAGCCTGCAGGGGAATTAAAACAGGCCATGTCAACTGTCTAACTTTGCTCCTAGGACTTTATTTTATTGAACTCTACTTCCATGTAATAACAACCGGATAGGGAAACTCTTAACATTCGATTAAATTGGCTAAAATCATGACAATGTTATCTCTTTACTTACAGATGATATATAGTTTTACTGCGATGAAGCTATTTAGCTGCAATGAGTCAAGGTTCGCTGAGAAGCTAAGAGAATGCTATTCAGCTTTCCTTGATGGTTTAATCTCATTTCCTCTAAGCATTCCTGGAACTGCATACTGGAAATGTTTACAGGTACCACTTAGAACCTTTACATGGGCAAGACTACTTTAAATTAATTAATCATTTTATCTGGTTATGTTGCATCTGAAATCTTTTTTACTTTTCGTTATAATGGCAGGGGCGCAACAAAGCAATGAAGGTAATAAAAAATATGATGGAGGAGCATTGTCACCAAAGAAAGAAGAGAAAGATTTTCTGGATAAGTTGATGGAAGAAATAAGCAAAGCTGAAGCCATCCTATAAAAACAGACAGCATTAAATTCGCTGTTTGCTCTTCCTTTTGTCGCTTTTGAATCTCCATCTTCTGCTGTTGTGTTAGCCCTTCAGAATCTGCGAAGCAACCCTCTAGCCCTAGCGGAATTAACTGTAAGTCTTCCGGCAAATAAACCTAATCCGAATTGAATTAATTATAAAGCTATAACACAATCAAACCTGAACGAATAAAATGTTGAATTGAATCGTACCAGTCTCTACTTGGGGTTACTCATTTTTGTACTTGCTGTTTTATTTTTCAATTATTTCTTCAATTAAGAAAAAAAAAAAGAGTAGTAGAACACTAAATAATAGTAAAAAATCTCTTATCCCATTCAGAAGGATTACATCTCATAATTATCTATGACTGTTTATGTCTTTAGCATGACCACTTGATGAAATGTGGAGGGAAGCG
>JBBYHM010376681.1:0-16862 GCA_038381775.1 Adansonia rubrostipa
GCACGGTTTTGTTGCTTTGGTTTTGCAAGAAAAGTTTTTCTTTTTGCCATTTCTCTTAAGATCAAAGCTTAGCCTTCAAATAGGATGAACTTGGATTCTCATGATAATCTCCATTCCTTTTGTGATTGGGCACTATAAACATGTTCTTTTCATTGGGGTACATGGATTTGATCCTTTGGTTTTGTACGAAAAGCTTTATTTTCCTTAAAATCAATGTTTGTTGACCAAATGGGATAAACTTGGATTCATGTAATAATCTATATTCTTTTTGTGATTAGGCATTAAAACATTTTCTTTTCATTGGGATACACAGATTTGAAGCTTTGGTTTTGCAAGAAAAACTTTTTTTCCACCATTTTTCTTAAAATCAATGTTCTATCCTCAAATATGACAAACCTGGATTCAAATAATATTCTCTATTCCTCTAGTGGTTGAGCACAATAAACATAATCTTATCATTGGGATACACAATTTGATACACAGTTTTGATGCTTTGGTTTTGCAAGAAAAGAGCTTTTATTTCCACCTTTTTCCTAAGAATCAAAGTTCATCCACCAAATGGGTCAAACTTGGATTCATGAAATATTTTCCATTCTTCTTGTGATTAGGAGATATAAACACATTCTCCTCAATTGGATATACAATTTTGATTTTTTTTTTGCCGAAAAGCTTTTATTTCCATCATTTTCCTTAGAATCAAAGTTGATCCACTAAATGGGACAAACTTGGATTCTCATGAAAATCTCCATTCTAATTGTGATCAGGCACTAAAACATGTTCTCTTAATTGGGATACACAGTTTTGATACTCCAGTTTTGCAAGAAAAGCTTTTCTTTCCACCATTTTCGTTAAAATCAAAGTTTATCCATCAAATGGGACAAACTTGGATTCACGTGATAATCTCCATTCTTTTTGTGATTGGGCACTACAAACATGTTCTTTTCATTGCGATAGCTGTTTTGATGATTTGGTTTTGCAAGAAAAGCTTTTATTTCCACCATTCCCCTTAGAATCAAAGTTCGTAAACCAAAAGCAACAATCTTGGACTCTCGTGATACTCTCCATTCTTTTTGTCATTGGGCATTATAAACATGTTCTTATCATTAGGATACACAATTTTAATGATTTGATTTTGCAAGAAAAGCTTTTGTTTCCACCATTTTCCTTAAGATGAAAGTTCATCCTTTAAATGGGACAAACTTGGATTCATGAAATAATCTCTATTTTTTTGGTGATTGGGCACAATAAACACATTCTTCTTATTAGGATACATGGTTTTGATGCTATGGTTTTGCAAGAAAAAGATTTTATTTCCACCATTTTTCTTAGAATTAGAGTTTGTCGATCAAATGGGATAAACTTGGATTCTTGTGATACTTTCCTTTCTTTTCGAGATTAGGCACTATAAACATGTTCTTTTCATTGGGATACATGGTTTTGATGCTTTGGTTTGGGATGAAAACATTTTATTTCCACTATTCTCATCAAAATCAAAGTTCATCGACCAAACGGGACAAACTTGGATTTTCGTGGTAAACTCCATTTTTTTTGTGATTGGGTAATATAAACATGTTCTTTTCATTAGGACACATGGTTTTATTTCTTTGGTTTTGCAAGAAAAGCTTTTCTTTCCACCATTTTTCTTAAGATCAAAGTTCAACCTTTAAATGGGACAAACTTGGATTCTTGTGATAATCTCCATTCCTTTTGTGATTGGGCACTATAAACATGTTCTTTTCATTGGGGTACATGGATTTGATGCCTTGGTTTTGTACGAAAAGCTTTATTTTCCTTAGAATCAAAGTTTGTCAACCAAATGGGACAAACTTGGATTCACATAATAATCTATATTCTTTTTGTGATTGGGCACTAGAACATGTTCTTTTCATTGGGATACACGGTTTTGATGCTTTGATTTTGCAAGAAAAGCTTTTCTTTCAACCATTTTTCTTAAAATCAAAGTTTTGGCCGAAAAGCTTTTATTTCCATCATTTTTGTTAGAATCAAAGTTGATCCATAAAATGGGATAGACTTGGATTCTCATGAAAATAACCATTATATTTGTGATCGGGCACTAAAACGTGTTCTCTTGATTGGGATACACAGTTTTGATGCTTTGGTTTTGCAAGAAAAGCTTTTCTTTTCACCATTTTCCTTAAAATCAAAGCTTATCCATCAAATTGGACAAACTTGGATTCATGTGATAATCTCCATTCTTTTTGTGATTGGGCACTACAAACATTTTCTTTTCATTGCGATAGCTATTTTGATTATTTGCTTTTGCAAGAAAAGCTTTTATTTCCACCATTCCCCTTAGAACCAAAGTTCGTAAACCAAAAGGGACAATCTTGGACTCTCGTGATACTTTCTGTTCTTTTTGTGATTGGGCACTGTAAACATGTTCTTATCATTAGGATACACGATTTTGATGATTTGGTTTTTCAAGAAAAGCTTTTTTTTCACCATTTTCCTTAAGACAAAGGTTCATCCTTTAAATGGGACAAACTTGGGTTCATGAAATAATCTCCATTCTTCTAGTGATTGGGCACAATAAACAAATTCTTCTTATTAGGATACATGGTTTTGATGTTATGGTTTTGCAAGAAAAGATTTTATTTCCACCATTTTTCTTAGAATTAGAGTTTGTCGATCAAATAGGACAAACTTGGATTCTCGTGATACTTTCCGTTCTTTTTGAGATTAGGCACTATAAACATGTTCTTTTCATTGGGATACATTGTTTTGATGCTTTGGTTTGGGAAGAAAACATTTTATTTCCACTATTCTCCTTAGAATCAAAGTTCATCGACCAAATGGGACAAACTTAGATTCTCATCGTAATCTCCATTTTTTTTGTCATGGGGTAATATAAACATGTTTTTTTCATTAGGACATACGGTTTTGTTGCTTTGGTTTTGCAAGAAAAGCTTTTCTTTTTGCCATTTTCCTTAAGATCAAAGTTCAGCCTTCAAATGGGATGAACTTGGATTCTCGTGATAATCTCAATTCTTTTTGTGATTGGGCACTATAAACATGTTCTTTTCATTGGGGTACATGGTTTTGATTCTTTGGTTTTGTAAGAAATGCTTTAGTTTCCTTAGAATAAAAGTTTGTCCACCAAATGGGATAAACTTGGATTCACGTAATAAACTATATTCTTTTTGTGATTGGGCACTAAAACATGTTCTTTTCATTACGATACACAGTTTTGATGCTTTAGCTTTGCAAGAAAAGTTTTTCTTGCCACCATTTTTCTTAAAATCAAAGTTCCATACTCAAACGCAACAAACTTGGATTCACATAATAATCTCCATTCTTTTAGTGGTTAGGCACAATAAACATTATCTTATCATTCGGATACATAGTTTGATACACAGTTTTGATGCTTTGGTTTTGCAAGAAAAGCTTTTATTTCCACCATTTTCCCAAGAATCAAAGTTCATCCATGAAATGGGTCAAACTTGGATTCATGAGATATTCTTCGTTCATTTTGTGATTAGGCACTATAAACACATTCTCCTCAATTGGATATACGATTTTGATGCTTTTGTTTTGGTCGAAAAGCATTTATTTGCATCATTTTCCTTAGAATCAAAGTTGATCTATTAAACGGGACAAACTTCGATTCTTATGAAAATCTCTATTCCATTTGTGATCAGGCACCAAAACATGTTCTCTTGATTGGGATACACAATTTTGGTACTTTGGCTTTGCAAGAAAAGCTTTTCTTTCCACCATTTTCCTTAAAATCAAGTTCATCCATCAAATGGGAGAAGCTTGGTTTCACATCATAATCTCTATTCTTTTTGTGATTGGGCACTATAAACATGTTCTTTTCATTGGGACACATAGTTTTGTTGCTTTGGTTTTGCAAAAAAAACTTTCCTTTCCACCATTTTCCTTAATGTTAAAGTTTAACCTCCAAATGGGATGAACTTGGATTCTCATGATAATCTCCATTCTTTTTGTGATTAGGCACTATAAACATGTTCTTTTCATTGAGGTACACGGTTTTGATGCTTTGGTTTTGTAAGAAAAGCTTTATTTTCCTTAGAATCAAAGTTTGTCGACCAAATGGTACAAACTTGGATTCACATAATAATCTATATTCTTTTTGTGATTGGGCACTAAAACATGTTATTTTCATTGGGATACACGGTTTTGACGCTTTGGTTTTACAAGAAAAGCTTTTCTTTCAACCATTTTTCTTAAAATCAAAGTTCTATCCTCAAATACAAGAAACCTGATTCACGTAATAATCTCCATTCTTTTAGTGGTTGGGCACAATAAACATAATCTTATCATTGGGATACACAGTTTGATACATAGTTTTGATGCTTTGGTTTTGCAAGAAAAGCTTTTATTTCTAGCATTTTCCTAAGAATCAAAGGTCATCCATCAAATGGGTCAAACTTGGATTCATGAGATATTCTTTATTCTTTTTGTGATTGGGCACTATAAACACATTCTCCTCAATTGGATATATGATTTTGATGCTTTTGTTTTGGCCAAAACGCTTTTATTTCTATCATTTTCCTCAGAATCAAAGCTGATCCATTAAATGGGACAAACTTGGGTTATCATGAAAATCTCCATTTTATTTGTGATCGGGCACTAAAACATGTTCTCTTGATTAGGATACACAGTTTTGATACTTTGGTATTGCAAGAAAAGCTTTTCTTTTCACCATTTTTGTTAAAATCAAAGTTCATACATCAAATGGGACAAATTTGTATTCATGTCATAACTTTATTCTTTTTATTATTGGGCACTATAAACATGTTCTTGTCATTGTGATATGCGATTTTGATCTTTTGATTTTGCAAGAAAAGCTTTTATTTCCACCATTCCCCTTAGAATCAAAGTTCGTAAACCAAATGGGACAATCTTAGACTCTCGTGATACTCTCCGTTCTTTTTGTGATTGGGCACTGTAAACATGTTCTTTTCATTAGGATGCATAGTTTTGATGCATTGTTTTGCAAGAAAAGCTTTTCTTTCCACCATTTTCCTTAAAATCAAAGTTCATCCATCAAATGGGACAAGCTTGGTTTCACATCATAATCTCCATCCTTTTTGTGATTGGGCACTATAAACATGTTCTTTTCATTGGGACACATAGTTTTGTTGCTTTGGTTTTGCAAAAAAAACTTTCCTTTCCACCATTTTCCTTAATGTTAAAGTTTAACCTCCAAATGGGATGAACTTGGATTCTCATGATAATCTCCATTCTTTTTGTGATTAGGCACTATAAACATGTTCTTTTCATTGAGGTACACGGTTTTGATGCTTTGGTTTTGTAAGAAAAGCTTTATTTTCCTTAGAATCAAAGTTTGTCGACCAAATGGTACAAACTTGGATTCACATAATAATCTATATTCTTTTTGTGATTGGGCACTAAAACATGTTATTTTCATTGGGATACACGGTTTTGACACTTTGGTTTTACAAGAAAAGCTTTTCTTTCAACCATTTTTCTTAAAATCAAAGTTCTATCCTCAAATGCAAGAAACCTGATTCACGTAATAATCTCCATTCGTTTAGTGGTTGGGCACAATAAACATAATCTTATCAGTGGGATACACAGTTTTTGATACATAGTTTTGATGCTTTGGTTTTGCAAGAAAAGCTTTTATTTCTAGCATTTTCCTAAGAATCAAAGTTCATCCATCAAATGGGTCAAACTTGGATTCATGAGATATTCTCTGTTCTTTTTGTGATTAGGCACTATAAACACATTCTCCTCAATTGAATATATGATTTTGATGCTTTTGTTTTGGCCAAAACGCTTTTATTTCCATCATTTTCCTCAAAATCAAAGCTGATCCATTAAATGGGACAAACTTGGGTTATCGTGAAAATCTCCATTTTATTTTTGATTGGGCACTAAAACATGTTCTCTTGATTAGGATACACAGTTTTGATACTTTGGTATTGCAAGAAAAGCTTTTCTCTTCACCATTTTTGTTAAAATCAAAGTTCATCCATCAAATGGGACAAAATTGGATTCATGTGATAACTCAATTCTTTTTGTTGTTGGGCACTATAAACATGTTCTTGTCATTGTGATATACGGTTTTGATGTTTTGGTTTTGCAAGAAAAGCTTTTATTTCCACCATTCCCCTTAGAATCAAAGTTCATAAACCAAATGGAATAATCTTGGACTCTCGTGATACTCTCTGTTCTTTTTGTGATTGGGCACTATAAACATATTCTTTTCATTAGGATGCATAGTTTTGATGCATTTGTTTTGCAAGAAAAGCTTTTCTTTCCACCATTTTCCTTAAGATTAAAGTTCATCCTTCAAAAAGGACAAAGTTGGATTCATGAAATAATCTCCATTCTTTTGGTGATTGGGCATAATAAACACATTCTTGTTATTGGGATACATGGTTTTGATGCTATGGTTTTGCAAGAAAAGATTTTATTTCCATAATTTTCCTCAGAATCAGAGTTTGTCATCAAATGGGATAAATTTGGATTCTCGTGATACTTTCTATTCTTTCTGTGATTAGGCACTATAAACATGTTCTTTTCATTGGGATACATGGTTTTGATGCTTTGGTTTTGGAAAAAAAGATTTTATTTCCACCATTCTCTTCAGAATCAAAGTTCATCAACCAAATGGGACAAACTTGGATTCTCGTGGTAATCTTCATTTTTTTTGTGATTGGGCACTATAAACATGTTCTTTGCATTGGGGCACATGGTTTTGTTGTTTTGGTTTTGCAAAAAAAGCTTTTCTTTCTACCATTTTCCTTAAGATCAAAGTTTAACCTTCAAATGGGATGAACTTGGATTCTCATGATAATCTCAATTCTTTTTGTGATTAGGCATTATAAACATGTTCTTTTCATTAGGGTATACAGTTTTGATGCTTTGGTTTTGTAAGAAAAGCTTTACCTTCCTTAGAATCAAAGTTTGTCGACCAAATGGGACAAACTTGGATCCACATAATAATCTCTATTCTTTTTGTGATTAGGCACTAAAACATGTTCTTTTCATTAGGATACATAGTTTTAATGCTTTGGTTTTACAAGAAAAGCTTTTCGCTCCACCATTTTTCTTAGAATAAGGTTCAGTCTTTAAATGCAACAAACCTGGATTCGCACAAAAATCTCCATTCTTTTGATGATTTGGCATAATATAAACATTCTTCCTTTTGGGATACATGGTTTTGGTGCTTTTGTTTTGCAAGAAAAGCATTTATTTCAGCCATTTTCCTCAGAATCAAGCTTTGTCCATCAAATGGGACAAACCTAGATTCACATGATAATCTCCATTCTTTTTGTGATTGCGTACTATAAACACATTCTCCTCGATTGGATGCACAGTTCTGATGCTTTGGTTTTGCCAGAAAGCTTTCCTTCCCACTATTTTCCTTAAGATCAAAGTTCATCCTCCAAATAGGACAAACTTGGATTCATGCAATAACCTGGTGATTGGGCACAATAAACATATTTTTCTCATTGGGATACGTAGTTTTGATGCTTTAGTTTTGCATGAATAGATTTTATTTCCACCATTTTTCTTAGAATTAAAGTTTGTCCATCAAATAGGACAAACTTGGATTCTCATGATAATCCTTATTCTTTTTGTGATTGGGTACTATAAACATGTTTTTTCATTGGGTTACGCGGTTTTGATGCTTTGGTTTTTTACGAAAAGCTTTTCTTTTGATCATTTTCCTTAGTATTACAGTTTGTCCCTTAAGTTGGATAAACTTAGATTCTCATAATAATCTCCATTTTTTTGTTGATTAAAAATAATAAACATAATCGTCTCATTAGGATACACGGTTTTGAAGCTTTAGTGTCGCAAGAAAAGCTTTTATTTTCACCATTTTTCTTAGAATCAATGTTTGTCCATCAAATGGGACAAACCTAGATTCTCATGATAATCTCAATCTTTTTGTGATTGGGCACAACAAACACATTCTCCTTGATTGGATACATGATTTTGATGCTTTGGTTTTCCGAGAAAAGCTTTTATTCCATATTTTTTTTAGAATCAAAGTTCATCCATCAAATGGGATAAACTTAGATTCTCATGATAATCTTTATTTTTTTTATGGTTAGGCACTATAAATATGTTCTTTTCATTTGGATATACGGTTTTGATGCTTTGGTTTTGTAAGAAAAGTTTTTCTTTCTACCATTTTTCTTAGAATTAAAGTCCGTCCCTTAAATTGGCTAAACTTTGATTCTTGTAATAACCTTCATTCTTTTGGTGATTGAACACAACAAACACATTATTCTTATTAGGATGTACGGTTTTCATGCTTTCATTTTGCAAGAAAAGCTTTTATTTCCAACATTCTCCTTAGAATCAAAGTTCATTGACCAAATGGGACAAACTTGCATTCTCATGATAATCTCCATTCTTTTTGTGATTGGGCACATAAACATGTTCATTTCATTGGGACACACGGTTGTGATGCTTTGGTTTTGTAAGAAAAGCTTTTCTTTCCACCAGTTTCCTTAGAATTAAAGTTTGTCCCTCAAATTGGACAAACCTAGATTCTCATAATAATCTCCATTCTTAAGTTAATTGAGCATAATAAACACATTCTTCTTAATGGGATGCACAGTTTTGATGCTTTCATTTTGCAAGAAAAGCTTTTTTTCCACCATTTACGTTATAATCAAAGTTCATCCATCAGATGGGACAAACTTGGATTCTTGTGACAATCTCCATTCTTTTTGTGATTGGGCACTAAAACATGTTGTTTTCATTGGGATACATGATTTTGATGCTTTTGTTTTGCAAGAAAAGCCTTCCTTTCCACCATTTTGCTTAAAATCAAAGTTCATCCATCAAAAGGGACAAACTTGGATTCTTTTGATAATCTCTATTCTTTTTGTGATTAGGCACTATAAAAATGTTCTTTTCACTGACATACACAGTTTTGATGCTTTGGTTTTGCAAGAAAAGCTTTTTTTTCCACCATTTTCCTTAAGATCAAAGTTTAACCTTTTAATAGGATAAACTTGGATTCTGGTGATAATCTCCATTCTTTTTGTGATTGGGCACTATAAGCATGTTCTTTTCATTGGGATACAGGGTTTTGATGCTTTGATTTTGTAAGAAAAGCTTTTCTTTTCACCATTTTCTTTAGAATCAAAGTTTATCAACCAAATGGGCCAAACTTGGATTCACGTAATAATCTCAATTCTTTTAGTGATTGGGCAAAATAAACACATTCTTCTCATTGAGATACTTGGTTTTGATGCTTTGTTTTTCAAGAAAAGATTTTATTTCCACCATTTTCCTTAGAATCAATGTTTTATCCGTCAAATGGGATAAACTTGGATTCTTGTGATAATCTCCATCAGTTTTGTGATTAGGTACTATAAACTTATTCTTTTAATTGGGGTACATGGTTTTGATGTTTTGGTTTTGTAAAAAAAGCTTTTCTTTCCACCATTTTCCTTAAAATTAAAGTTCATTCCTCAATTGGCTAAAGTTGGATTCTCATAATAATCTCTATTCTTATGGTGCTTGAGCACAATAAACACATTCTTCTTATTGGGATACACGGTTTTGATGCTTTGGTTTTGTAAGAAAAGATTTTATTTTTGCCATTTTCTTTAGAGTCAAAGTTTGTCATCAAATGGGACAAACTTGGATTCACATGATACTCATGATTCATTTTGTGATAGGGTGCTATAAACACAACTCCTCGATTGGATACACGATTTTAATGCTTTGGTTTTGCAAGAAAAGCTTTATTTCTGTCATTTTCCTTATAATCAAATTTCATCCATCAAATGATACAAACTTGGATTCTCATGATAATCTCCATTCTTTTTGTGATTGGGCACAACAAACATGCTCTTTTCATTGGGATACATGGTTTTGATGCTTTGGTTTTATAAGAAAACCTTTTTTTTCCACCATATTTCTTAGAAATAAAGTTCATCCCTCAAATTGGCCAAACTTAGATTCTTGTAATAACCTCTATTCTTTTGGTGATTGAACACAATAAATGCATTTTTCTTATTAGAATGCATAATTTTGATGCTTTGGTTTTGCAAGAAATGCTTTTATTTCCACCATTTTTGTTAGAATCAATGTTCGTCCATTAAATAGGACAAACTTGGATTCTCATGAAAATCTCCATTCTTTTTGTGATTGAGCACTATAAACATGTTCTTTTCATTGGGATACATGGTTTTAATGCTTTGGTTTTGCAAGAAAAGCTTTTATTTTCACCATTCTCCTTAGAATCAAAGTTTGTCGATTATTGCAATGTGCCTTTGGGGTGGATCCTCGTGGATCTATGGGTGCATATGACTTAAACTATTTTTTTGACTTAGGAATGTCTTCTTGACCGAGACTTTTCCTTTGTAACGTGATGAGAATGAGAAAACATAGATTCTTGACTTATGACACAATAAGGGGGATTATAAGACAAACTGCTTATCTTATTAGTCTCAAATGACCATTATGAAATAGCAAATGCTTGGAGTCACCACAGATTATTTTAGGCTAGGCATGACCGGATGCCTATTGAAACCTATGTTTTGAGTTACAAAAGTCAAAACATCGATGCTGTGGTCTACATAGGACAAAGATTCATCGTTTGGATTTGGGAGTCGGTAACACACAATGAGGTACGAACCTCTTCGTGACTCCTGAAATCGGTACCTTACTAGCTATATCTTATGTCGGTTTTGATTCTTTTAATCTTAACTTGTCACTCTTTTGATAAAATCCTCTTTTAACCATGAATCTTATAGAAAAACAAATCTAGGTTTCGATGAAAAAGATTTAATCTTATATATGCCCCGAAAAGATAGGGAATATAAAGATTTTCAATAAAAATTACCTCTGGATTTTACTTTGAAAAATGAATATTCCACTTAAAGCACTGGAGAAATACCCACATGGAAGATTTTCCTTAGTTTTATTTGAAATGATTGGAAGACATGAATGCAAATAATCAACATGAAGAAGTCATGTTAGTAAGGCAATAAATGAAGTAACATAACATGGATTATTCAATGCAATAATAAAGAAAAAGAATGGACTACTGGAATTTATCTTGCAATTGGCATCGATTATTTGGGAATAATAGAATCGGTTATTTTCGAGATGTATATGGGTTTCTCGATTAAACAAGGTTTGTTTGACATATTCATAGAAGTTCGAGAAGGAGAAAATTTAATTGTAGTTGAAAGCTAGGGTTGGAGTATCCCTTCTGAAAGATGGGGTTGGAGTATCCCCGTGGATGATAAAATATTTTGACTAAGGAAGATTTTTTTTAGATCTTGAAAAATTTGAAGAGCGAGGTAGGAGTCTCCCCTCGGAAGGTCTGGGTTGGAGTATCCCCAAAAGTGGCATATTTGACACTTCTTTAAAGAGGTCGAGTTGGAGTTGACAAAATCTTGTGATTTAGAAGATGGGTAAGCTTTTTGACGACTTTTGGTGAAAAAAATTATGGTGAATGAGGATGGTAAAGATATAAAATATGTTGTGCCTTGATATGAGAGGTCAAAGCCTATTCTTGAGGCTGGTTGGGTGATATGGAGACATTCGAATATCTCGAGATGAAATTCGAGAAACAACTTAATTTTGACCATAACCGAAAACAAGGGACAGCATTACTCTATCTCGATTCCCAAATTTATTCTAAATTGATTTAAAAGATTTAGAGGGTGGACAAGATGTCGTAAGAAAGATAACCCAACAAGGGTTAATCTAAAAAATATTCCTAATATCACAAAAAGTCACATTTCGAGGGAATAAATTTTCAAGTTTGGATCCATTACATTACTGGCAGAGCATACGAGGGATAAGGTGTGTCAAAATTTGAAAAATCATCTCGGACTCATTTGGTATGGAAAATTGCAAGTGATACCTTTCTAAAAAAAGAATTTCATGAATCTTTTAGGAAATACATTTGATAAATTTGGAAAAATCATTTACTAGGCGTGAATGGCCCAAAGAATACACATTCGGATTCTAGAGGTTCTCGACAGTTTAGATTTGAAAAATTATAACTTTCTCATCCAGAATGATCCGGGGGTGAATAAGACACCGTTTTAAAGATAATTTGACACGCTTTGAGAGAAAAATGTCAAAAAATTCATGAAAAATCATTTTAGGATTTTAAAGTGATTTTTTAATTTGCAACAGTTGTGTTGCCAGTAAGGGGCAAAGCAAAGCAGAGGATATTTCTTATTTTCTTTATGTTTATGGGTCCAAACTTTAGTCATTGACATTCAAACATCCATGATTGATGGGAAAGAGCGACATGAGCATCACGAGCTCATTTGCATAGCAATAGAATAGTTTGGGACAATGAAACAGCCCGTTAATCATACCACCTATGATTTAGACTCAAAACAGGGCATAAATATTTAGGGAACATGTGCAAGGCCATTTTCATTAGAAAATTAAAAGTTTTAAGCTCGTTTAATTAAGATTCCAAATATGAAAAACTTAATTTTCCCTAAGATTTTTTGCTAAGTTTAAGGAAAATGCTAAGTTCATGCTAATCCTTATTGGTTGAGGTTAACATGCTTGGCTTGGTGAGGTTTTAAAAATTAGTTTTTGACAACCATCAAACATGTATTTTGATAAGGGGAAGACAAGAAACCTACAAGGGGATGACACACAACATGAATAAGGATGCTAACTTTACCAATGGTCTAGATTTGACAAGAAAATGTTATGGATACCGAAAATGACAATGATTCATGCAAGCTAATGCATAAATGTGCTTGAAATGTGTTAGGCTAATAATTTGTACATGGATAAAAG
Source organism: Adansonia rubrostipa (assembly GCA_038381775.1). Taxonomy (NCBI): domain Eukaryota; kingdom Viridiplantae; phylum Streptophyta; class Magnoliopsida; order Malvales; family Malvaceae; genus Adansonia; species Adansonia rubrostipa. The sequence continues at coordinate 12,769 of JBBYHM010376681.1, forward strand.
ATAACATGATGCATGGATATGGCATAAAATGCATGAGCAAAAGGCATTTTGCATATCAAAGGGGCATTAAGCCATCCAAATCTTAAACTACCACAACCATAAGCCATAATAATGCATGATAATCCTAAGATGGTGATGGAATCATGGAAAGCTCACTAAAACGATGAAGATGCTAAAAAACAGAAATTGAAAATGATAAAGTGAGAAGTTATACAAACAAAACTTCAATTTTTGGCCAAATAGTTGGAGCAGCAGAGATGGCTTGAATTTTCCTCTTTTCCTTGTTGTTAATAAGCAAGAAAAAGAGAGAAATAATAAGGTTTTGGTTCTGGTATAAATGACGGTGATTTTTTAGAATGTGAAACGGTTGATAGTGAGTGTTTTGGGGCTGTTTTTGGGTGGTGATGAAGAACGATGGGATTTTGGTTTTCTTAGGGTAGGAATGTGTTTTGAAAGCTAAAAAAGAGTTGGAATCTAAAGTCCCTTAGCTCATATATAAATGGTCTATTTATACCAGTATTTTAAAGCCAAATTGGTGGTGTTTTTAGTTATTTCTCAATAGGAACAAAGTGATGTCAGCTTGGTGGCTATAGAGTGGCTATAGGGAGCAACTTACTACTAATATGATGGACATAAGGTGGTTGTTTAAATGTTAAAATGATTTTCCAACAAATAGGGTGGCTGATGGTGATATTGGTCAACAATCTAAGAAAGAGTAGGGTGATCATGTGACATTGACCTTTTAGATCTAATTTAGACTTCAAAAATATTTTGATTAATTCAAAAGTCAAAATTCATAATTTGATATGGGTTTTGTCTTTCTTGATGCAAAGAAATGAGTTAAAATCAAGTTTTTGATCATCGCTCCCTTTCACATCCATGCCTTAGATTGTTAAAAATTAGCTCGGACAAAATAAAGTGTCTACAACTGCCCCTCCTTGACTGTTATTGAGAATTAGGAATAGGGTAAAGATGAATAGATAGTATTTTGTCCGTGGTGGAATAACGTTCCTCGAAACACTAAAGTGTTAGGTTTTCTAAGGTTTGACCCCCTTAGGTAGGTGTAAAATGACATGGATTTTTGATATAGGTGCCGCCAGCTTGTGCAGGCTTTGATATAAACTTGGGTGCCACCAACTCGTGTAGGCTTTGATTCAAGTGCCACCAGCTTGTGCAAGCTTTGACTTAACTTGGATGCCACCAGCTCGTGTGGGCTTTGACTCGAGCATCGCCAGCTTCTGCAGGCTTTGACTTAGACTTGGGTGCTACCAGCTCAGTAGGCTTCGACTCGATGCCGTCAACTTATGTGGGCTTTAACTCAGACTTTGGTACCACCAACTCATGTGGGCTTTGACTCAGATGCCAATAGCTTATTTAGGCTTTGACTCTGACTAGGTGCCACCAGTTCGTGAGTGCTTTGACTTAGCTGTCGCCAGCTTGTGTAGGCTTGCACTCAAACTTGGGTGCCACTAGCTCATCTAGGCTTTGACTCAAGTGCCATCAACTTATGCAGACTTTAACTCAGACTTGGGTGCCACTAACTCATGTGGGCTTTGACTCGGGTGCCACCAACTTGTGCAGGCTTTAACTTAGGCAAGGTGCCACTAGCTTGTGCGGGCTTTAAAAATGGTGCCATTGACTTATGGGCTTTGAAAAAGTGCCATGGACTTGTTGGCATTGAAAAGGTGCCACTGACTTATGGGCTTTGGAAAGAGTGTTGTCAAAGTTTTTTATTATAAAACTTCTAATACAAGTTTTTCTTAACAAAAGTTTATGATGATTTCTCGATGAAAAGGTTTTGATACTAGTTCTTAACAAAACTCTTGACATAGCTTCTGACAAATGTTCTCAACAAAAGTTCTTGACTATCGTTTGGACAACAATTTCTTGACACTGGCACTTTGATAGTAGTTTTTTTTATAAGAAAGGTTTTGACATGAGGTGATGAGAAGAAAAGGACCTTACTCGAATGACATTTGGTTTGCGAAGCCTAGAGTTCTTACCAGGAATTCCTTGGAGGTTAAGTAAACCTGGCTTCAAGTGATATTATAAAAATAATGATGTATGATGGTAATGTGAGTGCATCTATGAAATGCTATCATGGTTGCATGATATGAAATGCTATGTAAAGTCTAATACGGGAGATAGCCATAGTTCTCCTTATACATCATTCAGACTCTCATAAGGATAGCGATTTGTCTTTGATGTGACTACAGATGGAAATTTTGCTAATCCTGCAGGGGATTGTAGGTTTTCCTGACTTCATAAGGGATATGACATAAAAATCTATTTTCAAGAATTTGGATTATTTCATTTCTCGATTTGAGAGGTTTAATCATTTTTCTGACAATTAGAAGGCATTGTTAACAATTTGGAGACCTTTTGCCTGATTAGGTTGATGTCATTGGTTTCAATAAGATTCGAATAAAATGTATGGGTTAATTTTTGGTTAACTTAAAATGGTTTTTTCTTGAGATGTGGCTTGTGAAAGCAAGATGTGGTTTAGTTTATAGTCACGCCAAGTAGGTGTTTGGACATGAAAAGTGCATGATCTTGACGATCAGGGCGTGAACAAAGTTCCCTATGCTTTCTCTTCCTTTTAAATAATATCGAGATTTCCTAATGCATATTTTAGTTGATTGTCAAACATTATCAGTTAAATGACAAGTGCAATGTGAGTTGTACAGGGGTTAAAAGAAGCAAGGCAATATCTATTCATGACAACAAAGAGATACAACTTGGTACTTTTTAACAAACAAGTGATTCAGTGGTAAGAAGGATGATCCTTTGGGCAAAAGATGCCTTCGAAAATTATGACATGATGTTCTTTAGGCGCTTTCCAAGATCTTTCTTAAATAATGAATATGACTAGCATGAGCTAATCTTTGAAAAATCCCTAGGATTGCTTTGCATTGTCATGTAGGCATTTTCAATTTATGCCCTATCAAAATTGATCTTTTCAAGTTGCCCTTGTGGGTTTTCAACTATAGTTGGGTTTGCTGCCTAGATGCCCTTTTCGGATTTTCATCTGGACCTTTCTTGTTTTCTTGTTTTTGTCTTTTTTTTGTTTTTTTGTTGTTTATTTTGTTGTTTTATTTTTTTTAAGGATGCTTTTCAAGTTTTTGCCTCTACGTGTAATATTTATTGACAAAATCTGAGTTAATTAGGTAGGCAAGACATTACCGTCCATTTCTGACAGGATTAGGGCCTCTCTGGAGAAAGCTTACTTCATGATATATGGTCTTTCCCAATTAGGGGTCCATTTGCCTCGTGCATCTTTGGGAATTGGGAGGATCTTCTTCAGTACCAATTTACCTGGGTGAAATTGTTGTGGGTGCATCTTTTTGTCATGGGCTCAGATTATGCGTCTTTGATATATTTAACCATGGCATATGGCTTTCAAGCATTTTTCCTCGATGAGGTTGAGTTGGTCGTATCTGTTCTTAACCCATTTAGCTTTTTCAAGTTTGGTTTCCATCAAGACTCTAAGAAAAGGGATCTCAACTTTGATAGGCAATATAGCTTCCATCCCATAGACAGGAGAAAATAGGTTAGCACCCGTGGAAGTGCAAACTAAGGTCTGATAGGCATGAAGTGCAAAGAATAGCTTCTCATGCCAGTATTTGTAAGTCTCAACCATTTTTCAACTATTCTTTTAATGTTTTTATTGGCTGCCTCCACTGCCCCATTCATCTTTGGATGATAAGGGACAAAATTATGATGCTAGATCTTAAACTATGAACAAACCACTCGCATTATTTTACTATTTAAATTGCTTGCATTGTCTATGATGATTTGGTTCGGGAGGCCATATCTACAAATATGTCTAACTTGACAAACCTACAAATGGTCGATTAGTGACATTAGCATACAAGGTAGCCTTCACCTATTTGGTGAAATAATCAATCGCTACCAAGATAAAATGATGCCCACTAGAAGCCTGAAGGGTGATTGGCTCGATCACGTCCATGCCTTACATTGAGAAGGGCTATAGGGCCATCATGGCATGAAGTGGCACTAGAGGGACATTGATCTTGTCTGCATAGATTTGACACTTATGGCATTTTCAAGCATAATTGTTGTAGTCTCTCTTG